>JAQZBX010056127.1:0-18260 GCA_029593785.1 Cabassous unicinctus
ACAAAATTAATAAAAAAGAGAAAAGAATTTTTAAAGAGATGTTTTGTTGTTATGAAGACAGATCCCAGCTCATTGACCTGCTGATGGGAAAGCACGGATGGATTTGGAAAAACTGAAACTCCAGGAAGGAAAAAATTGATGAACCAGCTGTCGACTATCCAAGGAAGCAGAAGGGCTCACGGTGGAGAGCACAGGTAAGCAAATGACTCCAGGTAGGCGTGCAACAGGGTGAAGGCAGGTGTTTATCATCTTCCATGATAAGACGAAGGAAGAAGGAAGCCCAAGTGGATTAGTGCATCTGGGTTTGGGAGTGGGGTGAATGTCCCTGCTGAGGGTTTTTTCCTTTCCTGGAGGGAGGTAGCGAGGTTATCTGTTAAGGGTATATGTGATTGGGGGGTAGTAGGGTAATTGTAGAAAGTTAATGTTAGAGGAGAATGGAGGGTTAAATAATCCTTATGGGGAAGCGGGAGTGGCTCAGTCAATAGAGCCCCCGTTTACCATATGGGAGGCCCCGGGTTCGCTTCCCGGGGCCTCCTTGTGAGGGCAGGCCGGCCCGCGCGGCGCGAGGGGCTGATGCAGCGGGACCTCACAGCAAGGGGAAGATAAGAAGACACGGAGAAGACACACAGTGAATGGACACAGCAAGCACAAGCAGCAAGGGGGGGATAAATTAAAATAAATAAATAAATAAATAAATCTTAAAAAAAAAATAATAATAATCCTTATGGCCAATGGCAGGGTTGACCAGTCAAACAACGGGATACAAGGTGAGTGGAGTTCTGCTTGTGTTGGGAGCCAGCACTTCCAGGAGTGATCAGCATCTTGGGAGAAGATAAGGAAATGAGGAAATAAATGAAGATACCCCACACGAAAACAAGCGAAGCCTCTTGATTCAGGGCTGTCTCTAACAAGGGAGTTGGCCACCATTACTTGAGTTTGGCAGAGACTCAAAAGGAAGCAGAAGAGGAAAGCTTTATAGTGACAAAAAGGGAAGATTGGAGGCTGTTGGCATGGGGAAGCGGGAGATGGGAAATACTACAAATGGAGCATCCTATGTGATTGGTTAGGGCAGCATATATGGCATGCTCTGTTTGGCCCTAAATTGGAAGTGGGAGCAAAAATTAGGGGATCTGTCAGCTATTAATCAAGCCCTGGCTCTTTTGCTTCAGTTGTTACAGGGATTGTGGCTCAATCTCTTGGACTGGTTGTGATACTGGGTTCACTTCCTAGGCTGGCTGCTGCAGATTGTGGGTCAGCGTTTTATTTTTATATATGCTCTGGCCATTGTCTGTATATTCAATCTCTCAGTAATCTCAGGCAGTTGAGCTCACTTTGAGCTGGCAGTTTTCCAAGAAGGTGTTTGAATCGGCAGTGAGACAATGAATTAAGAGCTGGGGAGGATTCTCTGAGCCTTGGGCCATAGAATTTAAGCAGGGTTGTTGGAAGAAGGAGGAGGGGTGATAATAAAGAAGGATTCAGTAAAAGAGCAGATGAATTGGAGAGTACATCTTTTCAAATATGGCTGTTTTTTCTCTCCCTTCTCTCTGGGGTTTATCAGCTTTGTCGTTTTCTAGAATCAGCATTATCCTTTGGTAGCACAACATGCCCAAGTCTATGGCATCAGGGCGATTTTAGCAAGTCAAATAATTTTAGAACAAACATCTTGAAAACTATCTTAAATAATCATTAAATGGCCCAAAGAATCACAAACGTGCTAAACCAGTAAGGTGAATTCTCTACTAGTTCTCTACTAGTGTTTCTGTAGAAAAACTTTTCGAATATAACTGTTCAAAACAATATCATGAGGCAAGAGCCTGTTGGGCGGTGATTTTTCTTTCACTTCATTCAAGGGTCACTTTTGTGCTTGAATATTGTGATTACGGGGGACAATTGGAGGCATGTAGAGGGTGGTTATAAAACTCCATCATAAAATCTTGCATCTTTTGCTTTGCTCTTTGGACTTGGAATGGGTAGCTTAATTTGGGAGGTCCCACTTTAGAAAATTAGTCTATTCTAACTTTATCATGAAACAAAAATGCTAAATACCCAACAAAAAGAAAACCTGTAGTGTCTCACCCAAAACCAAATGCTGCTTTTCCCATTTCCCTTCAGGGTGTGTCCAAGGACGAAGAATCCCAGAAAGCATTCTGCTACTGCCTAGTATAAATCAAATATATGTCCTTTTTTTCCTAATTTCCTCATTGAAGACCTTGTTTTAAATCTGTGAGACAAATACTGGTCAGCTGTGTGGGAAAACTCTGGAGCCCTCTCAGTTTTCTGAGTCTGCCTGGACTGCTTACTGTTTTCCTTGATATTTTTTTTTTTTTTTTTTTTTTTTTAATGAACATGCTTTACTTTTTATTTAAAGAAAAATTTTTTTTACTCTATGTAATGGGAAGGGGGCAAGGAAGACAGGGGCTTTCCTATATAATAAAAATAACCCATTCATAAATAACACTTAAAAGATACCATTTATAATGGCTCAGGAATAAATGCAGCAAGAAACGTGAAGGGCAAAAATGAATACAGTAACACTTTATTCCTTGATATTTTAACCACCCAGAAGTTAGAATTGCCATGGATAGAACGCTTGAGAAAATAACCTACTGCTCTATTTAGAATATTCAAGCTCATGTTTTGTTTGAATAATAACTTTGTTTTACTGGGAAGTAAAAACATATGGTTTTACCTAAGGAGCCATTTATAAAGTGCTAGACATGGTTGTTAAACGAGATCTGAGCTATAGATTACTGAGCAGTAGTTCCTCTGTTGCAGGCAGGTCATAGGATGTGAGAACCAGTGGGAAACCAGACATGTTTGTCCTCTGGGGAGAGGAAAAACTGTTTCCAAGTATCCATTCTTTTTCATGCTTAAGGAAGTGACCAATATATCCACTCATAATATACTGGGCTTCTGACTCCTGGAAGAAACTTTCACAGGCTAATGAGAATTGTACACACCATCTTTGTGTTATTTAGCTTCAAGCTAAGCTTAAAGTCTTAAATGTTATATGACCAGAAGACCTCAGGTTGTAAAAAGTAGGGCTGTTCTGTAAGCTCAAAACTTCTCTAATAAAAACAAAAAATTAAAAACAAAACAAAAAAAAATAGGACTGTACCACACAAGCAGTGAACCTTAATGTAAATCATGGACTATAGTTAATAGCACAATTATAAAAATGTTCTTTCATGGATTATAACAAAGGCACCACACTAATGCTAGGTGTTAGTAATAGGGTAGTATATGGGAACTCGGTATTTTGTACAGGACTTTTCTGTAAATCAACAACTTCTCTAATAAAAATAAAAAAGGCAAAAAAGTAGGACTGGATTAATTGACAGCCATCTGTCTGTATATTTGCTTGAAAGGCATAGTTTCTTGGCTCATATGAATTCCCACATGGCTGAGGATCCGCTCTTTCAAGACCCTGATCAACTAGCTCAACCTTGTTTTTCCAGTGTCCAGTATTGGTGACAACATGGTGAATAAAGCAGTTTCAGACATTCACAGTGTTATAAATTGGTATCTCCTGGTAGAGAAGTTAAAACCAACATTTTGGATGTATACTCTTTGACTAAGCAAATTGCTTAGGAATGTAATCTAAGCAAATACTTTAAGTTGTAGGTGCAATAATATTAATGCTGATATTGTTTATAAATTATAATAAAGGAGCATCATAAATAACTAACAATGAGAAAGTGGGCCAATTAATTCAAGTAAATATATTTGACAGTATTATAAAGCTGTTAAAAATGATTAAGTATTTATTTATATTACAACTTGAAAAGATAGCTAGGATCTATTGTTGAGTGAAAAAGGAAGTTATAAATAGTGTGTGTGTATGATATGATACATTTTACCCTAAAATTATCTGTTAAAATTTCACAAATGAAATGACGCATGTTAGACTACAACTGAAGTTATAGCTATAGCTATGTAAACCAATGGAGATTTTCCTTTTTCAAACCTTCATGCATGTTATCAGTTGAACTGTGTTCCCCCAAGATATTGTGAAGAGGGGAGAGAGGGACTATTCCAATAAGAGGCTGGGGTCTATAGCAATAAGGGAGCATGCCAGCGATGAGATCTGCGGGCGTCGCAAAGCTGGGTAGCAAGGGATTATTCTCTACCTGGAAAGGAGGGGTGTGAGCAAAGCTAGAAAGAACTGGGGAAGCAGGACGGATAGGCTGGAGGCAGCAGATCAGAGAATATCCCGAAATCTGCAGATTCTGAGGAGGGGATGTTAAGACGGGGTTGTTTGGTGGTTCAGGTCATAGTGAGTTCAGGTTCAAGCACCTGGAAGAAGGAGAGAAACGTACCCATAGTTTTGCAAGCAACCGTTGATCCTGCCAATCAGTGAGGACAAGACAGTTCAACTAATGGTTTGTGGGGCAAAGAATTGGAATTTGGAGGATCTGTGTCTGGCTTTTCCTAGGTAAACAGGGAGGCATCTGTGAGTCTTACCTAAGTCACTTGGGGAAGGGGGTTCTTTGCAGTAAGCCATTTCCTTGAACACAAAGGATGGGGGCAGATTTCATACCCTGTTTCCCAGGTTCATAGGGCTTGGTTCAAGTTCAGCCTTATCATCAGTCACATATTAAAAGGGCAGGTATTAGTGAAAAACAAGAGTTAATATGTTACACCACAACATAATAGAATCACTGGGGTGACCCAAGGTCAGCACCCAGACAAAAGCACTGGCTGGGTAAGAAGCACAAATAAATTAGAGAAGTATAAAGTTGAAGGGGGTGGAAGATAAATAGAAAGTGGAAAAGTCAAGAAGTTGTGCTTTTAAGAGGTGAGATGACAGGTCCTTTGGCAGCAACTGAGTGCTTGAGTTGGAGAAAGAGCAGTTGGAATTTCAGGGAAAGATGCTGACCATGGAAATGGTTCACTGAGATGGACCGGTTGCAAAGGTTACTGGTGATTAAAATATAACCCCTAAACTGAGATTCCAGTGTGTCTGAAGAGTTATCCACAGAGAAGGAGAGACCTCAAGCATGTCGGTCGGAGTGGGAGTGGAGAGAAATATTGCAAGCAAGTGGTTGACTCCCGAAAGGGGTATGCAGATGATCAGAGCAGGAAGGGTCAAAGGTGTGTAAGTGCTGGCAGCAGACTCAAGACCAGGAGCTCTAAAGATTGTGGTGGAAATGGATCCAGAAGCAGTGAAGGCAGAAGCTGATGTTGACCCTGATTTATAAGATGTAACTGAAGGCTGTCAGGAGCACAGGAAGTTTAAATTAAAAGTAAGAGAGGTTTAAGTTAAGGGAAGATGGGAAGGGTGAAGGGATGTTTGTAAACCATAGAACCATGGCACAAGCCAACTGAGGAGAACTGAGTGGAGGGAGCCCCTGGATGGGTTGGTACCGGAAGTTCAGAACTGAGCAAGGAATTGGGAAATAGAATGTAGAAGGGAGAGCCAATTGGCCCCAGGCATGACCTAGAGAATTAGTCTCGTAGGTCCCCGTGGGATGTACGAGATGGGGGAGCAGGAAGGTCCACCAAGTCTTGCCCCATGGCAGCTCTGAGATGTTCTGGTCTCCAAAGATGGGAAACTCAGCTGGGTTAGTGATGACTGGTCTGGCTCCATGGTCAAGCTCACTAGCAGGAGGGTTCCTGGGGAGTTATCAGAATCTGTCTGGAAGGCAAGGAGCATTGGCAGCCTCCTTTTTATGACCTTCAAAGATGTAGTAGCCAAGCATGTGTGGTACCTTGTTGAGTGTGTTATTGTCTTCCAATTGATAGAAGTGGAGTGGTATCTAATGAAACTTTGTCTTGAGGAATCTCCCCCAAAGACTGGAATTCCTTGAGCAAGTATCATTTTTAATTCAAACCATCTGCTTAAACAGAGAAAAAAAAAAAAAACCAACAAAAAAACTCATGACTTCAGTGTTCTGCAAATCAGATGAATTTTTGGTTTTCACCAAGAGGCAGAGTGCTAATTAATTTTTAAAAATGCTGACCTCTTTTGAATTATTTCAAGCCTTCTGATGCAAAACATGTGTAACAATTTTCTGCTTTATTCTTTTGTACGCTTGCAACTCTGGGTGATTTTGGAAGCTTTCTATACATCTTGAAGTTCTTAATGACTCGTTGTAAACAGCGTTTCATATTACTTTACTTGTGATGACAGAACAAAGAACTTCATTGTGAGCTTGGGAGAGGCGGGGTTGGGTTTTAAGGAATAAAGTGCATGGTAGAAACAGCAGAAGTTGGAGAGCTGAAGAGAAATTTTCCCAGTGCAAAATTTTGTCTAAGGCTGCCCAACATATGCCAATGTACAGTCTGGGAAAGATCAGACCTAGAAAATGAGGAAAAACAATAAATGAATGTGCACATATGAGAAAACATTTGAGAATTGACAGTGATGATTTAGGGCTGTCCTTTATTTTAGATTTTAGAGTGTGTGTCCATGTAATTGGTGAGTAATTGAAGATCAAGGATGTATGTGTCCTCCAAGTGAATATTCGCTCCAAACGAAGAAAGAAGGGATTCTGTTAAGGAGAATTTACATAACTTACTGACTTTCTTGTGGATCCCAGTTCAATGTTTTTTTTGAGAAAAAAATTGTAGAGATGTTCCATAATAAGGTGGAAGACTAATGGGAATTGAGCCCCAGGAGAGTATCCACCTTTACTGCCCCCTCACTGACTGGACTCCTTTGGGACAAACATCACCATGGTAACTGCATCTTCCCCAAAAGGATTAAATGAGAAGGAAGTCGTGGACTTCTGTGCACTTATAAGTTATTGATATCTTCATCTGGCATGTTTTATGAGTTTTCTTAACACTATTTATACCACGTGTGAACAGGAAAGCCACTAGGGAGAAACAGTTTTGGTTAGAGAGAATAAAACGCTATTTCATGTCTACTATATCATTGAGGATGCCTAAACACCTGAAATTCATAAAATCAGTTCTGATGGATTTGAAGTTCATCCACTTCTGATCAGCATCAGAATAAAAGCCAGGCACTGGTGAACCCAAGGAAATTATGGTTGTTCATTATTTTGAAGAGCAAGGAACTCTAATACATCATGAGGCAATGCTTGCTTTTCCTCAGAACTGTTTTTACATAAAAGGAAAAAATAACTGGAAAAAGAAAATGTATTAAAGATGCTACAACATCTACATCAAAGCCCAAAAAACACTTGGAGCTGTAAAAATCTAATTACGTTGCATCGCGGGGGCGGGGAACTGGGGCCCTTCAACAGTGATTTAAGGGAAAAAAATGGCTTAAGAAAATAAAATTTGAATCATATTTGGGAAGAGCACCATATTCAGGAAAGAATACAAAATATTCTTATTCTAATGAAAATAAATGCCGTCATTATTTAAATGTTAAGATTCTCAAGGTTGATATAACCTAGAGACAGATCAAGAAAGAGCACTTTGAGGGCTGAATATGCATTTTGGCAATTTTAACCTTTTGATCAGCTAATCATCAAACCCTACCCCACTGTGGTTGTGTAGATGGAGCCCAAAGCTTCTCTACCATTCTATGAATCTGGAAGACTGGAAGCAGGGCCTATACTATTATATATATGGTAGACTGCACTTCCACCTGGAGGACTGGAAGCAAGGATATACTGTCATATATATGGTAGAGGGCACTTCCACCTGGAGGGCTGGAAGCAGGGATATACTATCATATATATGGTAGAGGGCACTTTCACCTGGAGGACTGGATGCAGGGATATACTATCATATATATGGTAGAGGGCACTTCCACCTGGAGGACTGAAAGCAGGGATATACTATCATATATATGGTAGAGGGCACTTCCACCTGGAGGACTGAAAGCAGGGATATACTATCATATATATGGTAGTTAGCACTTCCAGGGATATACTTTCATACATATGGCGCTTCCACAATAACTACTGTTAAAACCATCTGGAATAAAGTTTCCAATGTAGTCATCTTACCTACCTGTGGATTTAGCCACCAAAGCCCCTGTTTCCCACTCCCTTCCATGGATACCCCCTCGACGCAGCCACAGCCCATTGTTGAAGCCCACATGGTCTCATCCATGGGAAACATCCCACTATGCCCCAGACCTCCTAGGGAAATGCACCCTCACCTCTGGTTTTGGAATCCATGACACAGCAGGTATCTACCTTTGCCCTCTCTTTGACCTTGTTCTAATCACCTCTATGTACCTCTCACCTCTTCCTTCAATAGTCTAAATGTGGAGATGGTGGCAAGGATTGTGGCCATGTTGTTTGTTGACCACGGAGCATTCCACATGTGCCTTGCTCATGCTAGATCCAAAGTTCATTCAAGAGAAAAAACAAAAACTGGCTGCAGTCAGTGTCTTAGCTTCCTAGGGCTTCTGCAGCAAAGCGCCATGAACTGGGTGGCTTACAAAAACAGAAATGGATTCTTGCACAGTTCTGGAAACTAGAAGTCTGAAATCAAGGTGTTGACAGAGCCATGCTCCCTCTGAAACTGCAGGGGTGAATCCTTCCTTGCCTCTTCTGGCTTCTGGAGTTTGCCCACAATCCATGGCTTTCCTTGAATTGTGACAGCATCACTCCAATACCTGCCTCTGTCAGCACATGGCTTTCTCCTCTACCTGTGTCTCTCACCTTCTTTTCATAATAGCATATGCAAAGACCCTTTTCCAAATAAAGTCATATTCATAGGCACTGGGGGACAGGATGAGGACATATCTTTTGAGGGACCATATTGAACCCATAACCAGCCTCCAAGTATTCCCCTGATGAGACTGCAGAACAGCAGGTGTGAAGATAGACCTGTCCTAGTTTTCACCACCTCTCTGGGAAGAGGGCAACATGCAAACATGGCCCCTGAGGGTATCAAAGATATTATCTAACTTACTATTAAGGAAGAAGTGTTTGTGTAAAGGAGACACAAGGGGAGTAGCTAACACTACTTAATTTCTTAATATATGCTGGGGCCTCTGCTCAGCTCTTTTTATAAGTTTCAGTTCAGAAACCTCACCACAATTCTAGGAGTGTGGTATTGTTATTATTATTACTAACTATTATTTTTGTTGTTGTTATCATCATCATCCCCACTCTGAAAATGGGGAGACTGAGGTTTAACAAGGCTGTACAAATTGACCCAGGATGGCCAGCTGTTTTGAGGCCAAGCTGGGATTCTCCCTTGAGGGTCTCTGCCTTCAACGCCATGTGCTCACATCTGCCTTGTTGCCTTCTGCGATGGGGAGTTTTGTGGTCCAGGCTGTGGTCCCCAGTTATTCAGTCAAACACTAATTCAGGGAATGATGTGGCTCCAACGGTTGGGCATCCGTCTCCCATATGGAGGGACCTGGATTCGATCCCCAGGACCTCCAGGTAAAAAACAAACAAACAAACAAACAAAAAAAAACACCACTAATTCAGGAGTTGCTGTGAAGGTATTTTTGTATATGTGGTTGACATCTATGATCTGCTGACTTGAATTCAATGAGATGATTCTTGAGCACATGGTGTGCCACTTCTAATGAGTTGAAGGATTTAAGAACCAAACTGAGGTTTCCCAGGAAGAAGGAATTCTGCCTCAAGGCTGCAGTACAAGACTGGCTGAGTATCCAGCCTGCTAGCTTGCCCTGCAGAGTCTGGACTTACTGGCCCTTAAAATCACATGGGCTAACTCCTGAAAACAAGTCTCTTAATGTATAGATATACAAATATCCTACCAGATCTGTTTCTCTGCATGGCTCTGACTAAAACACATTCTCTGTTCAAGAGCATTCTGTTAGAAGATGACCATCTTCACATTTTGAGCTCCTGTGTTCTCTTTTTCAATTATGCAAACCAAGAAAGCATGGGGTTTGGATGAGTAATAAAAATTCACAGTTGCTCTGATTTTATGAATATGGGTTAAGAAGCAATCTGGGGTCACATTGGTTCATAGGTAACAAAAGACTTGTTTGGAAGGATTTCTCAATATAGACAAACTTGTCAATGGGTCCAAAAACAATATCTTTAATTTACATGGATTATCACCTAAGGATTTAAGGGAAGCAAAGAAAAGCATCAGACTTTTGGGTTGAATTAATTGCCTTGCTGTGTGTTGACCTTCTGTGACCTTCACAGGCAGCTCCTGTGGTGAAAAGGAAGAAGAAAATAGGGTTTAATCACCCATAAAATCCTGCGGCAAGGCAGGGAATGGGAAAGAGGAGATAGATGCTATTTGCACTGAGGAGATACTGAGACATATAAAATTTTTTCTTGGCAAAGAATATACTTTCACTAGATACAGGGAAAACAGAAAATGAACATTTTCATTTCCAAATTCAGCTAAATTTTCTAATAAAAATACATGTATACAAACTTAAATTTAAAGTAATAAATGTTAAATTTAAAATAATAAATTTAAAGTAATAGATTTATTTAAAATAGATGACTGTATGCTACTAGCTTTTTAAAAATTTCAATTGGATTTCTTTGTTTCAATAAAAAAATTGAGCTGTTAAAAAATGCACGTTACACCCTTAGGGAATGCAAAGGAATTAAGAGAAAATCCTCTCTATAAGGCGCTTGTTACTTATTAAGAATAAAATCTTACAAGCTTCAAACATTTAAGATTAAGTGATAAACTGCAGAGTACAAATGAGGATATAGAGAATTTAAGGAAAACAAAGGAAAGATTGTTCTGAAACACTAAAGCCATACAATTTTGATGGAGCAAACAACATAAGGGGAAAATGTTCTTTAAAAAGTAAATCTTTTATGATTCTGTAATAGTGGATAAATGACATTTTATGCATTTGTCAAAACTCATGGAACTGTACAACACAAAATGTGTAAATATGTATCTCTGTTAATAATAACATATAAATATTGGTTCATTAATTGTAACAAATGCACCACAGTAATGGAAGATATTTTGTAAACTCTATGTGTGCTGGGAGCAGGTGGGGACGGTTACATGAGAAGCCTGTACTCTCACCTCAATTTTTCTGTAAACCTAAAACTGCTGTAAAAAATAGTCTATTAATTTAAAACAAAGAAACAAACCTCGATTGCAGCTATAGTTTTGACTCGATGGGAGGGAATTTCAACAGACAAAGCTCATTTAGAACCTTTAGAGAATGGATTTTCTGTGAACAAATCAGACCACACAGCAAATTCTCATTGAATAAAGCTGAGGTTAGGGTTCAATTCTGGGAAACTTTATACCTCCCCAGAGGGGAAAACACATGGTAAAATCCAATCCTACGCCATTTCTTGATATGTTTTCAGATAAGAGAATGCTACTTTTGATGGAAACATTGTGGTGTGTTTGGCAAACAGATTAAGTCAGCCTCAAGTTCAAACACACACAGAGTTTTGGAAATATTTGCTCTGATTTAAAATGCTGGTCTCTTGGTCTGCACTGAGCTGCGTTTGAGTTGTACGGTTTCCCAATCTGCGTCCAGGAGCCCACTGCATCAGAATTATAGAAAGCCTGCAAAATTGCAAGTTCCCCAGTTCTTCTCCAGACCTACTGCATCCAAATGCCTGTGGGGGAAACTGGGAAACTCTATTTTCACTAATTCTCTAGGCAAATTCTTAGCTGGTTAAAGTTTGAGAGCCACTGATTGAATGGAATGCAAACGGGATGAAAAAATTCAATTTTTAAAAATTAAACCCAAGCAAGTTGGCAATACACACACAGCAGCTTTGGTTTGACCAAAAGAGTGCAAGAAATATGTTGCTTGCAAGTGTTTAAAAAGAGGTGTTACTTTTATGCAAAGCTTTTTAATTGACCTACACCACTCATATAGATGAGTGATGGCATATATACCAGAACGCTAAAAGCCTTTTATGACAGACTCAAATCAGAGCTTCCCATCACCAAGGAAATCCCCATGCTGAGTCTTTATGCCATAGAGAATTTTACCTGTTACTAGACCTTATTTAGGTGGGATCATACAGTTTAGGCTGTTTGTGTTTGACTTCTTCCATTCAGCACTCTGTAAAATCTCTCCTTATGACTGCATGCTGTTTTAGTTTGTTAATTTCCATTATGGTAGAATATCCCAGTATATAAACATATGGAAGCTTCTTTATTCACTATGCTATTCTTGGACAATGGAGTTGTTTCTACTTCAGGGGATTGTACTGAATTAAGAGTAGCTTTTTCACATCGTCCTACTGTTTCAGCATCTGTACGGCTATAATGACATAGGGACTCGGCAAGTTCATGGTGATCAGCGTCTCAGACCGTCAGTGATAACCTGCGTATACAAGATAAACAGGTCTTCCCTCTCCTTCCTGTGTCCTAGCAAGGATCACACCCCCACGAAGGTCAAACACAAACTCCCCAACTCCTGCTCTTCCTTGAGCAACTGCTACAGCCCCACCCCTATCACACTATGAAGCCAAAGTCTCCAGGTCCACTATGACCTCCTGCTCTCCACCTGCTGGGTTGAGCCCAGCTCCCGATGTGTTTCCCTGTGCAACCCTATGAGGCATGTTACTCTTCCCTGTTTTAGGACTTATGAGGACAAGGAAAGTTTTATTTCAAACATCTCTGGTGTCCCCAGTCCCTGCCACACCTGATATTCAAATAACCTGTCAATGCAGGGATGTAGGGAACAGTGTATAATCTGATTATTCTAGTACTTTTTTTTTTTTTGGTGATGATATTTACTCGTTTCTGATATATACATTTTTTCCACTTTTTAAAAACAAATCAATTTTATTGATACGTATTAATAAAGCATAGCATTCATCCAAAGTATACAATCAATGGCATTTGGTGTAATCACATAGTTGTGCATTGATCACTTCAATAATTATTAGAGCATTTTCATTATTTCAATAATAATAATAAACAAAAAACAGGCAAGTAACAAAAAAATAAAGAAGAACATTCTTCACCTCTCAAGCTCTCTATGCTTCCCTTGCCATACATAGCTGCTATTTCTGGCTATTCCTACACATTTATTTACTTATTTATTATTAAGCAGTTTTATTGAGATATATTCACATACCAAATGATCTACTCAAAGTATATAATCAATGGCTTTTAGTATAATCACAGTGTTGATTGATATATACATATATATATATATATTTTTTTTTACTGTATGTGTGTATATATATTTATAATGTGTGTGTGTTTTGTTATGTTGTATTATGTTAAATACATATATGTGTGTGTATTTAATGTGAAGTTGCTGGATCATCATATGGAATAAATAATTCAGAAAAAGTATGTTCTTTTCTCATGTTAATTTAAATTGATTATACTGTAGAGCTAATACAAACTATTGTACTAAGATTATTCACATGTGGATTATTGTACACAGAGCATGTCAGTTTGGATTTTAGTTTGGACAATTCTTTATTTTATTATGCTTGGAATTCAGCTCAACTGTCCACAACATTGCTTTTCAAAAGAAGAGGCATAACCTTTCAACTCTCGTTTTCCTAAAGAATTATTTATTTTAAAAATGTTCCCAATGAGTACCATTTCACACCCACTAGGATGGCTGCAATCAAAAAGACAGATAACAACAAGTGTTTGGGGAAATGGATGTGGCTCAAGTGATTGGGCTCCTGGTAATATAGGAGGTCCAGTGTTTGATTCTTGGGCCTCCTGGTGAAGGCAAGCTGGCCCATGAAGGAGAGCTGGCCCGTGCAGGAGTGCTGGCCCACTCAGAGAGCTGGTGCAGCAAAATGACGCAACAAAAAGAGACACAGAGGAGAGACAATAAGAGATGCAGCAGACCAGGGAGCTGAGGTGGTGCAAGAGATTGAGCGCCTCTCTCCAATCTGGAAGGTCCCAGGATTGGTTCCTGGTGCCGCCTGAAGAGAAGACAAGCAGACACAGAAGAACTCACAGTGAATGGACACAGTGAGCACAAAACAATGAGGTGGGGGCAGGGGGAGAAAAAAAAATCTTAAAAAACAAACAAGTGTGGGCAAGAATGTGGAGAAATTGAAACCTTCACACACTGCTTGGGGGAAACAGAAAATGGTGCAACTGTCTGTTCTGGAAGTGCCTCAAATGGTTAAATACGGAGCTTCCATTTGACCCAGCTCTCTCACGTCTATGTATCAATCCAAAAGAAATGAAAAGATATGTCCACACAAAAATTCATACATGCATTGTATTTTCAGCCAAAGGGGTGCTGATGCAAAATATCAGAAATTTGTTGGTCTTTATAAAGGGTATTTATTTGGGGTAGAAGCTTACAGTTACCAGGTCATAAAGCATAAGTTTCTTCCTTCACCAAAGTCTGTTGCCACGTGTTGGAGCAAGACAGCTGCCGATGCTTGCCAGGGTTCAGGCTTCTTGGGTTCCTCTCTTCCCGGGGCTGTGTTTCTCTCTGGGCTTCCCTCCTCTGTTTCCTCCACAAGGTCAGCTGTAGACTGTGAGGCTATCTAGGCTTTGCTTCTCTCCACAAGGCCAGCTGTAGACTATCAGGCAAACAGCTCGTCTCTATCCTGGGGTCTTCTCTCCTTCTTCACAACCAAACTCCTCCATCTGCTCGCCTCCCCGGCCTCCAGCATCAAAACTCCAACATCAAAACTACTACAACTCTGTCCTTTGCCTTGCCTTTTATATTTGATTCCCCCACCCACCAAGGGGAGTGGCTCAATGCCCTACTGACATGACCCAGTTAATGCCCTAATCATAACTTAATCATGCCCAGATTAACAGACCAGTTTACAAGCATGATCCAATAGCTATTTTTGGAATTCATAATTACATCAAACTGCCAAACTGCTACATGCATGTTCATAAAAGCTAAAAAGCAGAAACAAGTCAAATGTCCCTCTACCGATGAATGGGTAACAAAATGTGGTATGTGCATAAAATAGCATAGTATTCAGCCATATAAAGGAATGACATCTATGCATCATCCCAAGAGAAATGAAAAAATATGTCCGCACAAAAGTTCATCCATGCATGTTCATAGCAGCTAAAAGGTGGAAACAACTCAACTGTCCCTTCATCGATGAATGGATAAACAAAATGTGGTATGTCCACCCAATGGCATAGTATTCAGCCATAAAAAGGAATGAGTTTCCCATACATGCGACCGCATAGATGAACCATGAAAACATTACACTAAGAGAAATAAGCAAGTCATACGGGATTAAATATTGTATGATTCCATGCATATGAAATGTCCAGAATAAGTAAATCCATGCAGATAGAAAGGAAATTAGTAGTTCCCAAGGTCTGGGAGAAATGAAGGGATTGGAGGGTGATGGCTAAGGTGTTAGGGGTAGGGTTTGGGGGGAATAGTAAAAATATTCTAAAATTGATTGTGGAGATGGAGCCAGAACTTTGTTCCAAAAGCCATGGAACTGTATGCTTTAAGTGGATGAATTGTGTGTTATGTGATTTATGCCTCAATGAAACTGCTCCCAACTTGCAATCGGTGTCAGCAGTCTTGTGTGGAATGCATCCACTAACTTTGCAGTTATTTGACTTTTTTGGGGTGTGTGTGTGTTATGATTATTCCAGCATACCCCAAAGTGTGCTCTGTGGAACATGAGCTTGCCAAGGTATGGACAGCATTCATAAGAAAATTAGGTGGGGGAACAACTGATTAAACAAAGAAAAGCAGGCTTGGTTACGCATTAGGAAATTCAAAGGAAGAATTTACAAATACACCATTGCGAAGATGTATTTGATAATGATGGACTTTTTTTTTTCATGAAGCACCTTATGGATGCTGGTTTTTGGAAATGCTTCAAGAAGCTGTAGACTAAAATACCATTTTATACCAGGGATTGGAAAACTTTTTCTGTGAAGAGCTGGAGAGTAAATACTTTAGGATTTGCATGCTATGTGGATTCTGTCATGAACACTCACCCCTGTTCATGGCACAAAAGCAGTCACAGGCAATATATAAATGAATGGGCATGACTTTGTTCCAATAAAACTTTATTTACAAAGACATGCAGGGGGCCAGATTTGGTGCCTAAGCTGTAGTTTGTCTATCAACCCCTGACTTAGAGTACAGAGCTCAAAAACTGGAAAACAAATTTGGAGGCAGATATTGGTGGAAGATATTGAATGCTAGGTTGAGCCACACAAAGTGTCACCTCTGTATATAGGGAGTGTCTTAGCTTCCTAACACTGCTGTAATAAAATGTCACAAACTTGATGGCTTAAAACAACAGGGATTTGTTGTCTTTCAGTTCTTGAGGCTAGAGGTCTGAAAGCAAGGTATGTATGCGTTCAGATGTATGATAAGGATGTATTTGTATCCCATGGAAAGGGTAGCTGTAGAAAAGTGTGTTTGAAGGTATTCACAGGGACCCTGTTGGTGGAGGTATTGGACAGTGTCCCACCTTCACACTTTTATCAGGGTTGTGATAATTGACAATGTGATGGTTTGAAGCCACGTGTACCCCAGAAAAGTATGTTCTTAAAGTTAATCCATTCTTGTGGGTGTGGATCCATTGTAAGTAGGGTCTTTTGTTGAGTAGGAACTTAAGATGTGACCCACCTCATTCAGGGTGGGTCTTAATACTCTTACTGGAGTCCTTTATAAAGAGAATGAAATTCAGATAAAGAGAGAGAAAGCCACGGAAGCAAGAAGCTGAAAGGAATAACAAAACCCAGAAGAGAAGGGAGAGGCCAATAGATGCCGCCATGTGCCTTGCCATGTGACAAAGCAGTCCAGGATTGCTAGCCAGTGTTTGTGAAGAAAGCGTCGTCTTGATGATGCCTTGATTTGGATGTTTTTCTCAGCCTCAAAACTGTAAGCTTGTAAGCTAATAAATTCCCATTGGTAAAAGCCAACCCATTGGATGGTGTCTACTTCAGCATTTTTAGCAAACTGGAATACACAGGTAGAACATAAGTTATACATTTGCTTTGCTTCTCTTTTAAAGTCCCTTTTTATTTATTATTATTATTTTTTGTTTAAGATGACGCTCTGACCTATAGCTGATTACAAGCACTTTCTGAAAAGAATCAGAGTGAAACAATGTAACTGACAAGGAAATGTGATTGTTTATTGTGGCATGTAGCTTTTTTTTAAAGAATTGAGAAAAGAAATAAAACAAAATGGAGTTACTGTTGCTAAGAAGTTTAAAAAGGAGTCAGAAGCCATTCAGGAAGTTATTCTTACACACATCTCTCAGATATCACTAACAGCCAAGGTCTGCAGAATCAAAAGAACAATGTTTCCAAGGATTTCTAGACCCCATGAAACAATCACAGGATAAAGAAAATAGTAAAATGTCTAACTTGAAAGATATTTGGAAAGCCGCAAATGTTCACCAATCATAATCCTTGACAAACAACCTATGTGATCTTCTTTTTCCTTAAATTCCCTTGCTTGGAAGCTGCAAAAGGGACACAGTTTGAGTTGCTACCTGAATCTGTGCTCTCCAAAATGCAATTCCAAGACCCCAAATAAACACTTTTGTTGCCTTGCAGCTCAGTTTGTTATTTCTCAGTCAACAGAATTACTAAAATTATGGCCAATAACACTATATTGTTTTTTCTAATATCATGCAGATCAGTGTTGGGATATATCATGGACGGTAATCTCTAGGAGTTTTATGTAATCTGTAAATATTTATATGCATAACATTTTATCCATACAAATTTAACCAAAACAAGGTTAGAGAAGCCCTTTAATTTTACAACACTTTCCATCCAACTCATAACTTATCAAATGAACCCAACTATTTCTAGTACCTTTCTTTTTATACTGTGAAAAAATAAATCCTTTGTGACTCTCCAGCAGACCTGTGCAAATTCTCAAGGACAATTGAAACAAAAAAAGATATCCTTTAGGGTCTGGTTTTGAGACTGCAAAAGGTCAAAAGTTATTGAGACATTTGAACGCTTGGCTAAATAGCATCTGAGGCCACTGTTAAACAATAGTTGGTTAACTACTTAACCAAAGTGACAATAAAAGGTTTTTAAAGTAAATATGGGGGGGGCGGATGTGGCACAAATGGTTGGGCGTCCGTCTGCCATATAGAGGGACCTGGGTTCAATCCCCGGGACCTCCCGGTAAAATAAAAAAAAATATATAGAAGGCGCATGGGCTGCCAGGCTCTGTGTGCCGGTGAGCCGCCAGGCCCCGGGAGCCAGGCAGCAAGATGATGACGTAACAGGAGAGAGACAAGACGAGATGCTCCGAAAGCTCTGAAAACCAGGAACCGAGGTGGCGCAGATGGCAGAACACCTCTATCCTACATCAGAGGTCTCCAGGATCGAATCCTGGTGAAGACTGGAGGAGGAGGATGAGAAGAGATGAAACAGACACAGAGAATTGCCCAGCGAATGGACACAAAACAGCAAGTGGGGAAGGGGGG
>JAQZBX010056128.1:0-18255 GCA_029593785.1 Cabassous unicinctus
AAAAGCTATAAAAAAATAAAAATAAAATCTTTATAAAATTTCTTGAGTTATTTTCTGGGTGTTAAGTTACTTGTTAACAGTTTGATCCTTTCAGGTCTTACTTTTGAGGTATGATATAGGTGGAACTGAAATAGTGATCAGTCTAGTTTATTTCCTACTATCTAGGCAAGAGCCTTATATGGAGTTAACTCAATTCCTGGTGAGCTATGAGGTTTTCCACTCTGGCTGGTGTGAATGGGCACTACTCCCAGTCTGTGTGAGTGTGGGACCCCATTAGCTCTAGTCCTATCAGTTGTTTGTTTCCCCAGAGTCCCATGGTTTCCTCATATGCATGCAATGCATGCACTCATCAGTACCTAGCTGTGCACTTGAGAGGGGCCCTCTGCAGATCTTCAGAGTTCTCTCTCTTTTCGTTTCTTTCCTCTTGACACTCTGTCCTATGAACTCTGGCTGTCTTGTTCTTTCTGTTTTCTCAGCTGTGTCTCTTTAACTCAGGGAAACTGCTGGGCTCCACCTGACTTCCCCCTCCCTGTACCATGGCTTGGAAATTTTCTCAAGACAGAAAGCTGGGGGAATTGTTGGGATCATCTTTTTGTGTCCCATCTCCAAGGATCACTGTCCCCTATTACCTAATGTTTAGTATCTTGAAACCATTGTATCATATATTTTGTCCAATTTTTTGGTTTTTTTCAGGTAGGAGGTTAAAACTGATCCTCATTATTCCATCTTTGCCAGGAGAGGAAGTAATAAGAATGCAGTGGCTAAGGTTTGTAGATCTGAGTTCAAATTCTTGATCTAACACATTTTAGTTAATGGCCTTGGTGTTGGCATTTTACTTCTCTGAACCCCAGTTTCCTTATCCATAAAAGAGGAATGATAACAACTACCCCCATCCTAAGCTGTTATAAGGATTGAATAAAATAATCTGTGAAATCAATAAATGCTCAATAGATGGTGCCTGCTATTATTGCATCACTACTACAACTGCTACTATTCACTATCAGTGACTGAGGAAATATATAAAAGGCAAAGCTATCAGGAATTCAGAAGTGCTTTTCAATTAATTTCTCTGTCACCATAACCACAGTAGCAAATAAATATAATAAAATAGTGGACTTTTATGTGCCAAGCCAATTATTCCACCTTCGGGCAGTGCTTGGTACTGCTAGGTGGTGGGAATCCAAGGGATGAATCCGTGGACCCCTTGTAAGAACCACTCCTGGAATTTAATAACCATCACTCTGACGTGGCTCTAGTCGAAGCCAATGGAGATTTCTGACATGCCTGTTGCAGTAATGGGAGCAGCCTGGGTCCAGCTTCAACCTCCACCCCTACCTTGCCCCTAGCCCATGGCCATCCAGGCCTTTCCCGGGCCCAGTGTTGGGCCCTCCTCCCCTTGCCCACCGCCAAACTCCAAGCACTCAAGGCTGAAGTTTGTGATTGTTTTTCTTCTCAATAGTACATAATCGCCTCAGGGGATGGTCCGAGATGGCAGCTGTAATAAAACTGGTTCATTACATTCCTCTACACAGAGCCGTTTAATGAACACATGGCTGCTGGCCCTCCAAATGCATCCCACAGTGTCATCTGATTAGCTGGCTGGGGGAGGGGCAGGGGGTGGGGCCAGGGAAGAGACAGCATGGAAGAGAGGCAGAGAGAGGGGAGAGCATGGGGCCAGGGTGTCATGGGGGGCAGAGAGGAGGTGGGAGGGAGGGAAGGAGACGAGGGTGAGGGAAGGAAAGAGGGAACGAGCAAGTAAGGGAGAAAGAGGAGAGACGGGGCCTGAATTTGGGTTTGACTCTCCCAAGCCCCCTTGCACGGAGGGCAGCACTGGGCCGACCTCATTACTCCTGTTGGAAAAGTGAAGACACCGAGTCCTCCTATGTGTCACACACAGTGCTGGGTGCTGGAGGAGACAACAATGGAAAGACAGACAGGGTCCCGTCTCCATGGGGTTCCCAGGCTGGAGGAGAAGACAGGCACTCAATAAATAATCACAGCAACCATGCATGTAAGTACAAGGAAGCTTGTGGTTATTATATGATTATGTTTAGAAGGCCTACAGCAGGGTTGCTCAGAGGGCGGGCTCTGAAGAGTGACTGCCTGAATTTGAATCCCAGCCCTGCTACCTGAGCAACCTACTTAAACTTTTTGAGCCTCAGTTTCCTTGTTTCCATAATGGAGATAAAAGTACCTACCTCATAAGGAAGTTGGAAGGATTAAATTAGTTAATAAGTATAAATCACTTAGAAGAGAGCCTTGTACATAGTAAGCACTCAATAAACTCCAGGTTTGATTATAAAAGAGCTAAAAAAATAAAGCAAAAGGATTAGAGGGCTGTGGCTTAGCTCAGGGGTCAGGACACTCTTCTCTGGGGATGCACCCCTTAATCTGAGACCTGAAAGAGAATCCACATATCAAGAAGAAGAGAGGCAGAGTGTATAGTGGGCATCTGTTTATTGATTTATTTGCCTGTCCAGAGTCCATCCATCTTCTTTACAAACAACTCCAATCCACTGTCAAGTCCATCCAGCGGGGCTGACTCCATCCCCTGGCCCACAGTTGGGTGAATCCCCTGGTCATTCAGTTGATTTCACCTAGTGGCTGCAGTAATTGTTTCAGGAATGGGCTGATGACCCAAGCCAGGCCAGTGAGGACTGAGAATCATACCAGGGACTTTTACTGAAGTTATCAGGAAAGAGATGCTAAGCCAGTGTGATGTAAGCTTGATGTGAACAGTGCCCATATCCTACCTAGAGCAGAGACATGGCTGTGAATGATGCTAATGCAGAAGAGTGGAAATGACAGTGTCCTGCTGATATCATTTGAGTCCTGGATCCATCTATTCCTGAAGACCTTAACCCCTGAATTTGTAAGATAAATTTATCAATTTATCTCCTTTTAAATTTAGTTTGTTTGAACCAATTTAATTTATGTTTTGCCAGTTTCAACTGAAAGAATCCTATATGATATTGCACATTCCTGGCAAAAGAAACAGCATGTGATTTGTCTCTGGGGAGATTTGTGGTCTATTTAAGAAACCGAATGAATGCCAATTAAGCTGAAGTGAGATATGTGAGGGGACAGCCATGATTGTCTGCATATCATGGCTCAGGGACCAAGAAGCCTGAGCTTGCTTTGGGGAAGGTGCAAAGGAATAATGCAGGGGTTAAAAATAATGACATTGACAAAGATATATAATACTTTACAATGGAAACCCTGTTCTAATGACTCCACTTCTCATTATGCCTTCCTCATGGAAAGCATCAAAGACCCAGGACCAATTATGGCTGGAAAGTTATGGAACACAAATGCCATTTAGTCCAATATCGTTATTTTATCTTAAATAATTGACTAAATGATAAAAATACAGTCTCATGATAAAATATCTAATAATATGGATGAAGCAAATGGCCTCATTTTACAGAATGGGAATGGGGTCCAAGAACCCCCATCTTGGAAAGATCTTGGGAAAATAACAACAATAATAGCTCATATATTCTTTTAGCACTACTCTATGTGACAGCCACTATGTTAAGCCCTTTTTATTTAGTCCTCACCATAACCCTGTGAGGTAGGTACCATTATTATATTCATTTGACAGACAAGGCAGTCACAGCATAGAGAGATTAAGAACCTTGCCCCAGGTTATATAATTAATAAGTGGTGGAGCCAGGATTTAAATTCAGGCAGTCAGGCTCCAGAGCCAGGCCTTCATTCCTGATCACAATGCACTATTTGCAAGAGCAAATTCTCATTGCCAACCAGATGATTCCAATCAGAAGTCAAAGAGAAGAGTGATTCCAGGAGTCTGATGAGAAAAGACTCCTGGCCATCCTGTGAGCTCTCCATGGTGCAGAAGCCAAAATGGAATCGCTGATACAGGACCCTTCTGTTCAACCTCCTGACCATCTCTTTCTTCCTTCCCCCACCTTCCAGTTCAAAGTACTCTTGATAACACCTATGCATCTAACTTGACATTCATTCACTTTCCCTATGAACTTCCCCAGCTGTGCTTTGGATAGCAGCCTTGTTCCCAGACCACACCCTTCTCTGCCTTTTCTCTTGATCATATCTATTTATCTTTGGATATTAGGTAGGAAAATATAGTCCTTACCCTCAAGGAGCTACAGGAAATCTAAAGATATATATATATATATATATATATATATGGTACATTAGGTAAGGCCTAAACATTCTAGGATGGTGTACAAAACCCTGCAGGATCTCCTGAAACATCATCTCTTGCCTGTATGTTTACTGTCTACCTGTGGTCTCTGAACACAGGATGCATCTCCTACCTCTGGGCCTTTTCATATACTTTTCTATGACTGGCATAGCCTCCCACATGCCCAATTCATCTGGGTACACATAACTGTACCTTGAGGTGGCTCAAGGGCCACCTCCTTCAGGAAGCCTACTGTTATTCCTACCACCATCCACTCTCAGACTGAGTAGTTTCCCCTAAACTCATGAGGCTGTCAAGGGTGAAACTAAACAACAATATGGATGTTATAAAGTCACAAGATATGGTGACACTTCATGATGATACTATAGTTCTCCAGAGACAGCTGGGGACAGGAAAGGAGCCTTAGGCCCGGAATAAGGAGAGCTGGGATCTTGTCTGTGATTTCCCAATACACTGTGATCAGGTGAAAAATGTATTCTCTTTGGACTTCAGCCATCCTCTCTGGAACATGAGAGGTTCAGACTGGATGATCTAATAATTTACTCTTTCTACAAACATGCCTTATGTGTCTACCATGAACAAGGAAGTGGGTGAGGCCCAAGCAGGAATAGGATGAACATGCTGAGGGAAATCAGACTTGAGTGGCAGGAGATGATGAGCATGGACATCACAGCACTCAAGGAAGGACTATATAACACAGAGAAAGGAGAGTCCTGCCAGAGCTGAGAGCATCTGGGAGGCTTCCTGAAAGCAATAGCATTTGAGTGGGGCCCTAAGGATTTAGGTTGTTATAGGAGGAAGTGAGAGTTTCAGAGATAACCAAAGTCCTAGGTTCTAGTGTTTTAGGGTCCATGATTCTGGGCTTTGGGTTCTATAATTTTGGGGTCAGTTTCTTTTATTCTCTGTTCTAGGTTCCATGGCTCTGAATTCTTTGACTCTGGGTTCTGCATTCTGGTTTGGGATTCTGTGATTTTGGGGTCTCTAAAAGAGAATTAGAACTTACCTCTAAGTTCTGTGGCTGTAAATTTTATAACCTATAGTGCTGAGGTCTAGGAGCCTATATTCTTGATTATGGATTCTGGTTTTGAGTACTGTGTCCTGTTTATTCCTCTTCAAACTCAAAGACAGATGTTGGAGAAGAGAAGCAGATCCCTACAATCTCCCAGCTCCTCTGTAGAATATTGTTTCTGTTTTTCCCCTGCTACCAATTAACAGGTAACTGGTAAAGGGAAGCTCCTTCTTCCCCTCTCCTCAGACCCTTTTATTCAGTTCCCCTCCTAGTTTCTCTGCCCTTAATTTGAGGGGCATGCAGTTTGGGGGACAAGCTGAGAAAGGGTGTGGGTAGAAGGCCCCTCTGTCTAACTCAGCAGGGCTGAATCTCCCAGCCCACCCAGCCCCACGTGATGAGTGGCCTGGCCAGGGAACTGCTTTCAATAAACAGGTCCAATATCCTGAAATTACCCAAGGACTTAACTTTTTGATGAAGGAGAAGGAGGGAGTGTTAGTTAAATGCACTCCCCAGTGCCAGGGAATCATCCCTTTGGGTTAAGCATAGCCCTGCCCCAGGGTCAACCCTCAGGCTGCTTTTCCAAGCTTCTCACAATGAAGTCCCCTGATGGTGCCACCTACCTACTGCATTCCACCTGAGCCAAACCTGAGAGGGGCAGGAAGCAGAGAAGTTACTGCAACTCCTCCCCCAAAACACACACACACACACACACACACACACACACACACATACACACACACGCACACAAGTGCGCATGCAGGACATGCAACCATACTGCCGACTCACAAGAATTCTGGATTCTCTTGAGGGAGTGTCTGTTGGAATACAATAAAAGGAGGCTTCAAAGCACAAGGACAGCCGTGTGCACCTGTGGCAGGATATGGGTGTGTTGAGCGTGACCCACTGGGTGTGAAAACAGCCTGAAGGTGGGACTGTGGCCATCCCTCGGGTGACAGTGGTAGTCTCGAGCAGCATGTGGCTTTCCCAGAGCATGTGGGGGCAGTCTCAGCCTTGCCAGTGCTGGTTGGAGAATGACACTCTGTCCAAGCTGGTGCCCTCAGCTAAGGGCACTCTCGAGCAGTGAAGGGGGACAGGGAGCCCACTTTTCTGGATGGAACAAAAATATTAAACTCTTTGCAGGGAGGTAATTTTTCCTAATCACTCACCCCAAGGCACAGATCTCCACAACTTGATTACCTTTAGTTAGATTAATCAGATGAAGAGTGATTTCTTTTCTCTGAGAATATGAACCGCTTCCGAGACAGCTCCAATGTCCCAGAGCCCAGAGTGGGGCCTGCCCAGATGAGTCATCTGTCCCCCAAAGGCAAAGGAACTTGCCCAAGGCCACACCACAAGCAAGTTGAACCCAGGTCTGTTGGATCCTGAAACCCAAACTCCTGCTCATCACCAGTTGTCAGGAGAGCACCAGGGAGTGTGGTTTCGCGCTGGCCACCATCCCCTCCTCCCGCCAGGCCATGGGGTCAGGGCCTGGACTCTCCCCAGGGCCTCCGCAGAGCTGTCAGGGTGCAGAGGGGCCTGAGGAGCTGGGTCAGGGTGCGGCTCCCCCATGGAGCAGTGGGCTGCCCTCCCGGACAAACCCTCCCACAGGTCTCTCTCTCATTGCAGGTCATCTGCATGTTCTAAGTCATGGAGTCCTTTCTCTATACACAGGGGTGGGGGATGTTTCCAGGAAAACTGAGTGGGCAAAATCCCAGGGCACCTGAGAGAGTTGCTGGCCAAGGAACTGAGAGAGACCCTGGGAGGGCCCAGCCCCTGGCCCTTGGCCCCGACTCATCCCTGGCATCTTAAAGGATGGACGTCACCCTCGGAGCCATGGTAGACCCTGCCCTCTGCCTCCACAGGCTGCCCCCACTGGGGTGCCTACTTGGCCCTACCTGCAGGCTCAGCCCTGACCGGTACCAGCAGAGGGTGGGGGATCCCATTTCACCCCCTGAAGCTTCAGTCTCAGGGCCAGGGACCTTACACACGTTATCATGAACCTGTCCTTCCAGACCTCCCTGCGCCCGGCACCTATTCCCTGAATCTCCATCCTGTATGGACCTGCTGAGATTGTCACCCACACACTCTGGCCGGGCCCCACTATCTCAAGACCACTACCCTCACCCTTGGGGACAGCCACAGTGCCACCTTCAGGCCTCTCTCACATACCTAGTCACACTCATACACACCCACACCCTGAGATAATTGCACATGCCTGTCCTTGTGACCTTCACACTTATCACTATGTGACCTTCACACACACAAGCCTAATAAAACCTGTATACACACCTACAGGGCAGCCACACACATACCTCCCACAGGTACACACACACACTCACACGCCCCAGCTCACACACATGCACTGACAGTCAGGAGTCCTGGTGCTAGTCCCAGTTCTGACCAGACGTGGAAACCTTTGGCACCTTCTCAGAGCCTGTTTCCCCATCTGTAACATCATGATTAGACTCAGTTTTTTTGGGACATTTCTGATTGTAATATCTTGGGATTTCATTTTCTCCCTCTCCTCTCTTTGCCTCTCACTCTTTCAACTTGAAGCTGACTCAGGGGCAGCCCAGGGTGGGGTCACAAGTCAATACTAATAATCATCCTCCATTGACAAAGTGGGCGCTCACCCAGCAGCCCCAGGATGGATCCACGGCCCGGAAGAGCAGAGAGGGATTTACTGCCCACTCCATGCATAAACATGGACACACGTGATGCACATGGATGCACACCCTGCTTCCATGCTGAGACACATCTGCAGGAAAAGTCATTACCAGTTCAAAGCGATGGGGTTTTATCATCCAGTACCAATGCCAGGGTCAGTCCCTGGCGCTCTCACCACCTGGGACCAGACATCATTTGATCCTTTAATATTTCTCTGAGAATCTAGCCAGGGGGGAGCCAGCTGGGAATGCAAGAGAACAGAGGCTCTGGAGCCAGAAGCCTAAAGACAGATTAAGCCATGCCCTGTGGCTACAGTCAGACCCTGGGGACAATCTGATAAAGGGAACAGGCAAGTACACAGCCAGGGACCTGGAGGTCCGGGCAGAGCCCTGGGGCGGAGGCTGTCTGAGCGTAAAAAGAGGGTGAGAGGATCACGGAGGAGCAGAGCTGGCAGGTGCATGGCCCTGTGAGGACGAGCCTCCTTAAACCTGTGCACCCGAGGTGCCTCGCTTGCCTCACCCCAGTCCTGCCGAGGAGTGGTGTAAGGGCCTTGCTGGCTTCCTGTCCAGCCCCCTCCTCTGCACTTGGGTGCACTTGCGTGTTCTCCCTCATGCATGACCAGGTGGCTCCAGGCTCCAGCTGAGAATAGAGATGGGGGCTTTAAAGAGTTCCAGGGGGCGGCTAATGGGGTGTATGTGGAGTTTGGAGTCTGGCCTGGGCTTGAATCCCAGCTTCCGTCTCACTGTGTGACTCTGAGCAGCCGCCCCCCCCCCCACACACACACCCTCTGGACCTCAGACTCATCCTCAAGACAGGGCCAGGCCCTGCCCAGGGTCACACGGGGCTCCTATGGGGCACAGGAGGGGGCGCCCGCAGGTGCTCAGTGGATGTTTGTTCCTGTCCTCTCTGCACCCCCACAGCGCCTGGCTCCCAGTCAGCGCTCAGTAAGTATTGATTATCCTGGTGAGATAATGAAATGAGCTAATA
This sequence comes from Cabassous unicinctus, assembly GCA_029593785.1. NCBI lineage: Eukaryota > Metazoa > Chordata > Mammalia > Cingulata > Chlamyphoridae > Cabassous > Cabassous unicinctus. The sequence continues at coordinate 8,853 of JAQZBX010056128.1, forward strand.
CTGGGCCTGGGCCTCACAGCAGCAGAAACTAAAACCACGTGGAAATTGAACGACTAGAGGCCTGGCCTGCTGGCACCACCGAGGGCTGGCTTCAGAGGTCAGGGAGGGCTTCCTGGAGGAGGCAGGGCTGGGCTGGGTAGGGCTTGGATAGAGGAGGGCCTGCCTGCTGGGAGGGGGAGACTGCGTGGGCAAAGCAGGGGGTGGAGGGAGGGGCTGAGGTGAGACCACACACTCGTGGTCGCCTGCCAATGGCCTGATGGGAACTTTGGGCTTTGGAACCAGGCAGACCTGGATAGAACTTCCTTGCAGTGTGACCTTGGCCAAGTCCCTCTGCCACTCGGAGCCACAGTGCTGTCCGCTGAGAAGTGGGGGTAATGGCTCTCCCGCCTCCCAGGGTGGTTGTGAGGCTGGCCTGGGGTACTTTGTGGGGTGGGCCAGCCCCAGCAGTGCTGGGCACCTAGGGGACACTCAGGAACAGGAGCTTCCTCCCCTTTCTCAGCTCATCGGGCACCTGCTCCCCTCTGCCTCCAGAGGTGACCTTCCTGCGTGGTCACACGTGGCCCAAGCAGGGAGCAGGCTTCCAGGCAGGGGTCAATGGGGGCTGACATGTCTCCCTTCTCAAGGAGGAGCACCAGGCTGCACTTGCTGAGAACACAGTCCTCAAACCTGGGAGCTGGGAGGCCCATCCAGCCCCTCACCCTGTAGGAACCCCAAACAGAGAGGGTAAGGGGGTGGGCCAAAGTCACCCAGCCCCCACCCCAGGCCTCCCAGTGCTCTGCCCTCTATCCAGCCTCCACGGGGTCCCTGTCCACAAACAGCTGATCCAATTGCCTCAAGGATCCCTCTTCGCTCTCCTGCCCTCCCTCTGTCCATGCACTTAGGAGGCTGAGAAGAATCTAGAAACAGGACCCAGGGGACCCCTGGGAGTCCAGGCCAGTGGTCTGCAGACCCCTCTGGCTGAGGCTTTGGCCTGTGCTGGGAATGTGAGGATTAAACCCTGAGCAGCCCTTCCTGGTTAGTGTCTAAGTTGCAGCTTCTAAAGGCCATCAGGAGCATCACAGAGCAAACATTTTATCTTTCAATGACGCTGCAGCAGATTAAGGAGAAACCCATGACCCATCTTCCAGCTGACGTTGAAGAGAGGCCATCCGTTACCTGGGATGGCCCTGGCTGGCCCAGGCTGGCAGCTAGAATAGCTTTCTCAGAGACCCTCCTGAACAGAAGAGGGGTCCTTTCATCCCTGCCATCAGCAGACCTGTTTGGGCCCCTCTGACACATGCTCTGGAGGAGGTCAGAATGGGAAGACATGGAGACAGCCTGGGCTTGGGTCAACACAAGAGAGCGAGCACTCAGTCCCAGCAGACCACAAGCTAACAGCCACCTGCCTTAATGTGCTGTACTATTTTTACCCCTTTTCTCTCCCTCTTTCTGCCCCTTCTTTCTCCCGGCAATCATTGATCTGCTTTCTGTCACTACAGATTAGTTTGTATTTTCTAGAATTTTAGATAGCTGGAATTATAAAGTACATATGCTCTTCTGTCTGTTTTCTTTCACTCAGCTGAACTGTTTCAAGTTTCATAAATGTTGTTGTAAAAATTATCTGGCCGTGAGCCTACAGAATAGGTTCTAAAATTTGCTAAAGTTTCATGGGCATTTAAGACCAAAAACTGAAGCAGGCCACTCCGTATAGCAGAATAGTACCAGTTTATTAGGGAACTTATAAACCAGGAGGCTGGCAGGATGTTCAGAGCAGGGGGCTACAGGGGGTTACATGAGGTGAGAACGAGGAAGGCAGAGAGCCAAGTCTGGATTTGCAAGATCATAAACATGTTTCTTTGAAGTTACTGATAGGTAGCAGGAGTGGTTTCATGCAGATAGCTATCGTCCTTAGGAATGTACACCTGCATGCGCTTTAAATTGCACCTACATGGAAGGTTTTTTTTTTTTTAACATCTAGGAATTTGTGGAATCTCTGGTTTACAGCCTCACAAGCATCAATAATTTATTCTTTTTTATTGTCAAGTAACATCCCATTGTATGGATATATCGCAATTTGTTAATCCCTTCACCTGTTGATATTTGTTTTTTCCCCCCCCCCGTTTTTGGATATTAGAAATAAAGCTTCTACGAACATTTGTATACAAGACTGTGTGAACTTATGCTTTCATTTTATTGGGATTTATTAGGGGAAAATCTTACAGTTCCAAGACTGTGAAAATGTCCAAATTAAGGCATCCTCAGAGATGCCATCCCACTAAATTACAGCTGAGGGCGATCCTGGACTCCTGCCACAAGGCAGGGCAAGATGGCGGGTCTGCCGGTCTCTGCTTTTTCCTCCAGGCTCACTTTCACCTTGAGCTCAGCTGTGGGTGATCAGGCACAATGGCTCCTCTCTCCTCTCTCCTCTGGCCTTCCTCTATTCAGCTTTGGGCCACTCTGTGATTCCAGCCTCCAGCCTCTCCGGTGTTTTTCTGCAGCTGTGGATGATCCTGGAGTCCTCTCTCTCATGGCAGGGTGAAAATGGCAGCTCTCTTTCTCTGTGTTCCATTTATAAAGGACTCCAGTAAAAGGATTAGGACCCACCCTGGGTCCTGCAATCTAATGAAAGGCCCTTAATTAAAGTGATCTAATCAAAAGTGATCTAATCAAAAGGTCCCTTAACTGAGTCTAACAAAAAAGTCCCACCTACCTTACACACACAGGAATGGGTTAGCTTAAGAACATAATTTTCTGGGGTCCATAAAGGACTCAAACCAGGACACCAATCTCGCTGCCCATTGCAATAATTAAGGCTCTTGTTTCTGACAGTTAAGTGATGGTCGTATTTCTGGGGTCCTATCATGCCCGCTCTTACCAGGGAGCCCTGTTCTGGAACACAGTCTCCTAGCACCAGCCCTCACCCACAGAGCTCAGCCAGTACTGAGCTTCTCGAGTCCTGGCACCCTCCTCACTGGAACTTTCCTTACTTCCTTGGTAAGGGAGGTGCCCTCTAGGCCCCCCAAGGAACACAATCAACTGGTGGTTTTGCAGATCCTTTCTAGCATGCTCACTCCTCTGAGCCCTTTGGTCCCTTCCTTCACAGTTGGTCACAGAAATTCTGGCATTGCAACTTCGTTTAATGTTGGCCTTTGCTTTCTCCAAGATTCCAAGAGCCATTCCAGCAACATGTTAGACCCATCTCCAGGGTCTTTTGAGCATGAAATTCAGTGTCACAGCAGAGTCCCCCTCTATCAACAAATCACCCGTATCCAGCTTTCTATTCTGCTCTCCTTGATCCCGCACCCCCAGGATTCTCTTCCTGGCACACTTTTCTGGTTCCTGAGGGCATGCGTTGCTGGATGCTGCAGCTCTTCTGGTTATATAACTGCTCTCATCTCTTGCAGGCCCAGTGCTTCTGCAGTTGATTTATGCTTAGATTTGAGTCTAGTTATGGTCTGGTGGCCAGATGAAGATGTGGGAGCAGATCCTGAAGAAGGCAAGTGCTATTTTGTAAGATATCTGCATCATTGGAGGCCCCTGTGCCATCTTCTAGCAAGGGGAGCTTTTATCTTCCAACAAGGGGGAGTGGGTCACTTCTGTAGTCCTGCTGTGGCCTCTGAGAAACTGAGTAGAACGTGTCTTAGACTGTCCCTTGGAGGGTATGGGGTATTTCTCCACCCACTCCCAACTCTCAGTGGTTGAGGGGTGCCCCTGGGGTGATAAATCCCTGCACTTCCAGGCTGCCTTGACCCTGGGTGGGTCAAGCAACCAGAAACCTGAGAGCGCCCCCCAGTGGAGAAGCAGAGAAAAGCATGGAGGAACTGGTCAGCTGCTGCCCACCTCAACTGCAGGGGAACGCAGACACCAGGGGATATCATGTTCCACTCAGGTGACTATTCAGCCTCCCTCCCCCATCTCCCTGCTGCCCCTCAAACCGCTCCTGTCCAGCCCCCCGGGCAGTCAGAAGGGCCTCCCAAAAGGCAAATCTGACCTCATCAAACTCCTGCCTAAAACTCTTCAACTGCTCCTCTTGACTTTTGGGAGAAGGACCTCTGGGATTGACCGGGGGTGCCTGGCACCCACACCCACCTGCTCAGCAGCCACACTGACTGCCTTTCAGCTCCACAGACACCCCAGGATTTGAGCCCCAGTCTGTCCAGTAAACCATTCAGCCACTCCCCTCCTCTTTCCTCTCCCAGCCCCCTAGTCCCCTGGGTGCTGGTGCAATTCCAGAGGCCTCCAGGCCACTGGGAATAACTGTCCTCTGGAAGGACCCCAGCCTGCTTAACGAGTCTGAGAGCCTGATTTTATCGCCAGCTCCCCTGTTATAAATAGCCAAACCCTATCTCAACTCCAACCAGCAAAGCAACTCCAGCTTCACGCTAAATGCATAATTTGCTGCAAATTAAACTTAATGGGACTATAGTAATTATGTTGACTTTTTAAAAGTACTTAGAGCTAAATACCTGATTAGATATTTCAGAGTATAAACTTTTCCATTGTGTTTCCTGAGAGTATCCGGAAGAGGAGGCTGAGGTGGGACAATCTAGAGAGACAGATGCTGAAGGAGGTGGGAGGGAGGCCTCAGAAACCGTGTGCTGCTGCTTCTAGGCCCCGAGTGGGGAGTGGAACTGCAGGTCAGCCTCTGGGAGAACAATTTGGCAAAATGTGTATGTATCAGTCAGGGCTCCACCGGAGGAACAGAACTGGTAGGATATAAATTTATTCTGTTTCCTTCCTTCTTCCCTCCACATCCTCCTCCCTGCCTCCTTCCTCTCTCTTTCTTGGATTTGGTTTATAAGGCTGTGGGGGCTGGCTAGACAAGTGTGAAGTCCATAGGTCAAGTCTTCAGGAAGGGCAGGCTGAGCTGTCGGGCAATTGCAGTCCCTAAGGCAGAATTTCTTCTTGTGGGAAACCTGTTCTTCAAGACCTTTCAGCTGATGGACAGGCTCAGCTCCTTGACTTAAAGTCAACTGATAATGAACGATAATCACATCTACAAAGTACCTTCACAGTAACACCTAGATTAGTGTTTGAATGAACAACTGGTATAGTCTAGCCAAATTGACACATAAAATTGACCATCACAATATCAAAAGCCTTAAAAATGCCCATATCTTTTGTCTTGGTGAGATCAGAAATCTGTTCTTAGGAAATGATGAGATGGGGATAAAGATCTATGTGCTGGGTCTGTTGTCACAGTATCACTTAGGTGGGAACCATCTAAATGCCTGCCTAACAATGGGGAATTAACAACATTAATCATGGATGAAAATAATTATTACGGAATGTTGTGCTGTCATTAAAAATAAGACCTTTGGAAAAAAATGCTTATAAAACAAGAGTAGGATCAAGAAGCAGCAAAAAAACTTGAATATAAAGTACATTCTACATATATCCAGAAAAAGAAAACCCAGAAGTAAGTGTGCAAAAAACCAATGGTTGGCAAGTGGATGTGGCTCAAGTGGTTGGGCTCCTGTTTACCGTGTGGGAGGCCCCGGGTTTGATTCCCGGGGCCTCCTGGTGAAGGCAAGCCAGCCTGCATGGAGCGGTGAGCTGATGCAGCAAGATGATGCAACAAGGGGAGACAAGCAGACACAGAAAAACACACAGCAAATGCACACAGAGAGCAGACAGCGAGCACAAGTAGCAAGGGGGGAATAAACAAATAAAAATAAATCTTGAAAAACAAAACAATGTTGTTGTTTTTTTTTAATTTCTGGATGATGGAATTAAAGGAAATTTTAATTTTCTTTTCTATTATTTATGTTTTTAAAAATCTGCAATGAGAATCTACTGCTATCTTACTATTCTTAATTATTTTTAAAGCAGAAGTATCTGATAAAGGATCCCATCCCACTACCCTCCCACCCCTGGCCCTCGGGAACCTCCTGAAGGAGGTCCTGTGGTTGCAACCCTCATCTCAAGCCTTTTCTGTCCACATTTAAATCTCCTGGTTGCTTGTTTGGGCAGAGACTGTCATCTGCTAAGGATCCAGGCTCTCATTCTTCCTTAGTAACAAGGGACCATTACTGTTATTTGGCTTTATGTCTCCATCCTACTTTGTAGATTAGGATGGCCAATGAAATGTGAGTGGAAGTGGTTGGTGCAGCTTCAAGAAAAGTTATTTGATGGGAGTTTATTCAGCTAGCAGGAGTCCCTTTACCTCTCCTCCCCCTCTTTTTTCTTTCTTTCTGGAATGCAACTCTAGTGAGCTGGAACTCCACAGCCATTATGTAGCCATGAGGTAACCTTTAGGATGAAGTCTTGTGCCACTGTGGATAGTGGGACAAAAATTAAGAGGGAGCTGGGGTATTTGACAACTTTGTATGTGTAGCTACCATAAGGCACTAGACTTCCTATATACAGACTTCTGTTACATGAAAGAAAATAAACCTTTAAGTGGTTTAAGGCTGACCCTGTTTTCTGGATCCCTGTTTCTAGTAGATGAATATATTTTCTAACAGATACACTGAGGCAGGGTCAAGAATGGCTGAGATAAAGCAAAACCCCAGATAATCCACAGGGATTTTAATGGAATTGGTAAGAAAATAGCAACTTCTCTTCATTTAAGGGAGAGTAGTGTAGGGCCAAGATGAACTGAGCATAGAGATTTTTAAATAAAAGACTTCCATAGAGTAAGAATTAGCTGGATGGGGCTGGCCTGGGAACCGTGCTGTGTACCTATAATTGTGGATCAGCCTCTCATGGCATGAAAGCATTTTATGAGGATAATGGGGCTGAGGGGGTTGCCGTCAATTACTCATAGAAGACAGGTATCAGTAGCGTATTAGCCGGGGTAGAACCAGGAAACAGGAACCACACAGTGATTTAAACAGGGCAAGTGTACAACAAGATACTATTAAACTATCATAAAAGTGTAACTATAAGATAAGGGAAACTGTGTGGTACCCTAGAACTGAGGGAAAGTATCCAAGGAAGGACAACCTTGGAGGGGTGCCCCCTCCCCAAAGAGGCTTCAGACCTCATTGAGGAAGGTGTAGTTGCAGCCTAGTGGATGGTTTTCCCGGGCCAGAGCTGCTCTGCAGTCTTCAGGCAAACAGGTAAACCCTCCCTGGTACAGTGAGCGATCACCAGTGGCTGGGTGTATGGGCGCGCAGAGGGAGTGTGGGCTCTGGTGTGGGTGCGAGATTGGTATCCTAGTCAAGAGGCCACGGAAGGTGAGCACCAGGCCCTGTGGGGCTGTGCGGTCACCGAAGGACTGCGCCTTCTGGGGGCGTGGCTGGGAGACAGCATCGCCACACTGCTGGGAAGCTGCTGGAACCAGCAGATGCCCCTTCCTCCCGCAACATCCCTCCAGCGCCCTCTACTGAGAAACACTGCACTGTGCTCGCTGTAAAGGAGAAATGCTTAAAGGAATTCTGTTCACTATGCTAGATCAGGTACTGAAGAGTGAATTTGGAGCTGAGAGGCAACAATTGATAACTGACACAAACAGATAGACTTTGTGGAAGCAGAAAGACAGTGGAGCTGGAATTCAGGAGACCTGGATTTCACCTACGGCCTTCAGCAAGTCCCTTCCCCTTCTGGGCCTCAATTTCCCATCTGTTAAATGGGAATGGTGAGTTGGGTGAGCAGGTGTCTGAGTTTCCTTCTTATCTAAGGCTCGCTCACTGTAACGGGTTGGAGAGTTAGAGCATGTGGAAGACCAGGACATGCTGACAGAAGTAAGAGCCTCTCCCAAGCTGACCACCAGCTTCCTCCCTGGCTCCCACAGCTCCCCAGATCATGGGCAGCACGGAGTCAGCCACCAGTGGGGTCAGGGCTTCCTCTCCGGAGGCTGAGCCTAGTGGGAGGGGGAGTCAACCGAGGGAGTGGGGTGAGCCAACTTAGGGAGCATTTTGCCATCAAATATTAGATGACCTCAGGCCTTCTAATCTTATCCACTGCTTGTTGCTGGATTCCTTCCACAACAACTGCTGCCAACCATAATAATAATTTCACCATGATTAACATCTTTATCACCCTCATTCTCATGACCGTCTTCATCATCATCATCATCACCATCTTCCTTCTTCTCAGCATCATCACCATGCATAACCATCGTCATCACTGCCATTTATTGAGGACCTACTATGTGGTAGGTACAGTGCTGGGTGTTTTACGTGCTCTATTAAATAATACAACGAGGTAGGTATTGGTTTTTATTTACAGATGAGGAAACTGAAGCTCAGAAAGGTAAAGGGTCCCAAGGAAGCACAGATAATGAGAGAGGATCTGAATTCAGATTTGTCTGACTCCAAAAGCTAAACTCTGCCTACTGCACTCACAGCCCTGCGGGTGGAGCCTGCTGTGCACTCCAGTGGTGGGGAGGTCACTACCTCCATGGGGAAGCAGGCTCCATCCTTGGCCAGCACTGACAGCTTTCCTGTGGCCTCACTCATTGGTCCTGGCTCTAACCTTTGGGAACCTGCAGAATGGGCCTAACTTCTCGTCCACGCGGCCGTCTTTCTGAAGTTGGAGGTCAGCTCTCATGTCCACCTGAGCCTCTTTTTAGGATGAGCGTCCACTCCTTCAGTAACTCCATGTGTGAGTGACCAAGTCTCCTACCCTCCTTTGCCCTAACTCTGTCCACCTGCACTTCTGTGGTCCTTTTCCATGGTCTCCTTGGTTCCATTCTTGCCTGACATCCTCTCCTCTGCTCAGCAGCCACAGCAGTCTTCATAAAACACAGGTCAGATTGCATCACTCTCCTGCTCAAAACCCTGCAGTGGATCCCTCAACACTAGAAATAAAATTCAAACTTTCCTGTGGCCTATAGACCCTCAAGGACCCTCCTCTCACCAACCCCTCCCAGCTGATCTCCTACCCTTCTTCTCCACTAGCTTTGCTCCAGTTACACTGGCCTCTCCACTGCTCCCTGAACACATCATGCTCCTTCTCACCTCAGGGCCTTTGCATCTGCTGTTCCCTGTGACTGGAGCAATCTTCTAACACTTATTGACAAGACTCACTCCCTCACTTCATTCTCTGCTCAAGAGAGGCCTTCCCTGACCCCTCGCTCTAATACAGCCCCTTTACCTCCTGTCCCATCCCGGTCATCATTGTTCTTCACAGAACGTATCACTTCCTGATCTATACTTAATTGTTTATTATCTAGGATTTAAACTCCAGGAGAGGAGGGATGTTGTCAGTCTTCTTCACCTGTCTCCAGTGCCTAGATGAGAGCCTAGAGCATAAAAGGAACCTGATAAAACTATTGAAGAATGAGTTTACCCATGTGGCCTCATGCCCATGCCCTTCTCAGCCTGGAGGCCCAACTTATGGTAAAGTTCAGCTTGTCCGTGGCCCTTCTGGGGGGCAATCCTCAGAATGGCACAAGCATCTGAGCCTCCCAGCTGAACAAGACTCTCCCTTCTTTTATTCTGGAGGCCATGCTTCTATTTTTTTTTTTTTTTTTTAT
>JAQZBX010056129.1:0-18244 GCA_029593785.1 Cabassous unicinctus
TTAAAAAAAAAAAAAAAGAAGCTGAATATAGAACTGCCTTATGATCCAGCAAGCTCATTACTAGAAATATATTCAGAAGAACTGAAAGCAAGGACGTGAACTGACATTTGCCCACTGATGTTCATAGCAGCATTATTCACAATTGCTAGAATATGGAAACAACCCAAGTGTCCATCAACCAATGAATGGATAAACAAGATGTGATATACACACAATGGAATACTATTCAGCTGTAAGAAGAAATGAAATCGGGATGTATATGACAACATGGATGAACCTAGAGGGTATTATGTTGAGTGAAATATACCAGACACAAAAGGACAAATATTGCATGGCCTCACTAATATGAACTAAATACAATGAGTAAAATCATGGAGGTAAACTTTAGCATATAGATTACTAGGAAATAGAAGGTGGGTTGAGAATGGGAGCTGATGCTTCATGTATGTAGCATTATTAAGAAGGTTAATTGTGAAAGTGTGGAAATGAATAGAGTTGAGAATAACACAGTATAATGAGTATATCTAACACTACTGATTTATAAATATGATTGTAGCTGAAAGGGGTAGTATGTGGAAATAAATGTCAATTGAAGGGAAACTAGAGAACAATCTAGGGACTTTATAACATAGTAATTTCGGTGGTAGATGATGATTGTGGTTAATAGTATAAATATAAGAGTGCTCTTCTTTTACAAAGTGCTAAGAATATGGTGATACACAGGAAAATTACAATAATGTAACTTATGGATGGTAGTTAACAGTAATGCTATTAAAGGTTCATTTGTTCAATGATTAAAGTCCTTAAAATACTGTAATATTTTGCAGCAATGGCAAGAAGATATTTTTTCAATACTAAGGGACAAGAATAGGGGGATATAAGGGGTTATGAGATTTTTCCTTTTGGAGTAATGAAAACTTTCTAAAAATTAGGTGATGGCAGCACAACTCTGTGATGAAAATGAGAGCCACTGAGTGTACACTTTGAATGGATTGTACAAAGCATGGGACTGGGTAACACAGTGAATCCTGTGAAGGAAGATGGACTGTGGTTAACGGAACAAATATGAGCACATTCTCTCATGAACTATAACAAATATATAATACTAATACAGGGTGGTAGTAATTGGGTGGGTTGTGAGAAAAATTCACCAAACGTAAGACATGGGCTATAGTTAATAGTAACATTTTGACGATGCTCTTTCATAGTTTGTAAAAAATGTTTCACAACAATGCAAGGTGTTGTGGGATGTGTACGGGAGCCCTGTATGATGATATGCATGTTTGTTTTGTAAACTCACAAATTTTACCATACATTTATTGTTTATGTATGTTCATATATGAATGATATACTTCAATAAAATTTCATTTTTAAAAAAAATCAGTGTAATTCACCATATTAACAGAATAAAGGAGAGACAGCATTCGATCATTTCAATAGGTGCAGAAAAAAACATTTGACAAAATTTACACCCTTCCATGTTAAAAACTCAGAAAACTAGGTATAGTAGGGACCTTCCTCAAACTGGTAAAGGGCATCTATGAAAAACCTTCAGCTAGCTTTTTTTTTTTTTTAACGAGGTACCAGAGATTGAACCCAGGACCTCGTACATGGGAAGCAGGCACGCAACCACTGAGCCACATCCCTGCCCAGCTAGCATAATATTTAATGACAAAAGACTGGATCGAGGGAAGCAGATGTGGCTCAAGCAACTGAGCTCCCGCCTACCACATGATTTGATTCTTGGTGATCCGAAAGAAGACAGCGAGTTGACATGATGGGCAGGCTCAGTGAGCTGCCGCGACAAGATGACGCGATGGGACATGGGAGGAAAAAACGAGACACAACAAAGCAGGGAGTGGAGGTGGCTCAAGCCTCCCTCCACATCGGAGGTCACAGGTTTGGCTCCCAGTGCCTCCTAAAGAAACAAGGAAGACAGACAGAGCAAGTGCAAACAATGAGGGGGTGGGGAGAAATAAATAAATAAAATAAACCTTAAAAGAAAAAAAAAAAAAGACTGGATGGGTCATCCCTCAAATCAGAAACAGGGAAAGGATACCCGTTTTTGCTACTTCTATTCACCATTTTACTGGAGTTCCTAGCCAGTGAAAAAGACAAGAAAAAAGAAATAAAAGGCACAGGATATCAGAAAGAAGTAAAATTGTCCCTATTTGCAGAGTATATCCAGGGAATTTACAAAATAACTTCTAGGACTAATAATTGAATTTATCAAGATTGCAGATACAAGGTTAATATACTTAGTTTGGTAGGCTACTATGACAAATACAACAAAGTGGGTTGACATAAACAATAGGGATTCATTGGCTCATGGTTTTGAGGCTACAAGTCCAAAACCAAGGTACCTCCAAGGCTTGCTTTCTCCTGGAGTCTGTAACACTCTGGTGCTGGCTGCCAGCAATCCTTGGGGTTCCTTGGCTTGTATCTCTGCCTCCCATCACATGGTGAGCTCTTTCTCCTTGTGTCTGTTCTTCCAGCTTCTGCTGACTCCCTCTTCTCCTGATGGCCTTCTCTCTGACTTTAGCTTCTGGCTTCTCTATATAAGGTCTCCAGTAATAAATATTAAAAGCCCCCCCAATTCATTTGGCCACACCTTAACTAAAAATCACATTTTCAAAAGGTCCTACAGGCATTCCTTGTTTTATTGCACTTTGCTTTATTGTGCTTCACAGATACTGTGTTTTTTACAAATGGAAGGTTTGTGACAACCCTGTGTCGATCAAGTCTATTGGTGCCATTTTCCAAACTAGCATGTGCTCACTTCATGAGCATGTGTCACATTTTAATTAACATATGTACATTGTTTTTTTAGACATAATGCTAATGCACACTTAATAGACTAGCATATAGTATAAAAATAACTTTCATATGCACTGGAAAAACAAAAAATTCGGGTGAGTCGCTTTATTATGATATTCACTTTATTATGGTGATCTGGAACTGAACCTACAATATCTCCAAGGTATGCCTGTATTTACAATGGGCTCCCACCCACAGGGATGCAGATTTATATTAAGAACAGGTTTGTTGGAGTATGTAATTCAACCTACCACAACACTAAAATACATTTTATTCTTATATACTACCAACAAACAACTGTAAAATAAAATTCTAAAAGAAGTCCATTTATAATAGTGCCAAAAACATTGAATACATAGGAGAAAATATAACAAAAAGTTGTTCAAGAGTTTAACACTGAAAACTAGAACATATCGCTAATAAAACACAAAGACTTCAATTAATTCAGAAATATACCATGTTTATGGATTGGAAGCTAAATATTAACATGTCAATTCTATCCCAAGTGATTTAATGATTCAATGCAATCCCAATCAAAATCCCAAAGGCCTTCTTTGCAGAAATGAAGACGCCAAGTACCAAATTCATATGGAAGGATAAGGGGCTCTAAATAACCAAAACCACGTAGAAAAAGAAGAAAAGTTGAAAGACTCCCACTTCCTGATTTTAAAACTTATTACAAACTGCAGTAATCAAAACAGCTTGGTACTAGCACAAGGACAGACCAATGGAATAGAATTGAGAGCTCAGAAATAAATCCTTACATCTACGGCCAACTGATTTTTTATTTATTTTATTTTTAGGATTTCCATTTATGTCAATACTATTATTTTTTATTTAAACATTTATTTTTATATAATGTTACAAGTTACTCAGTTAATGCAAGATAATATACAATAACAATAAATCTGCTTTGGTTAGTGGTTACACTCCCCCCTTATTTCTGTTCATTCCTCAGTCTTGGGGGATTTGAACGATGTCCACTTAGACTGCTTCTGGCTGAGAAGGAATGTAATCTTATAGGGCAGAGAAATGGAATTGTTTCACTTGCATTTGGAGATACTCCTTGCTTTTGGGATGGGATTAGTGCATCTTCATCATATCATTGGTTGCCCAGGGCCAAACTAAAGAACTGGGGAGTAGAGTTGGCTGCATGTCTGCTGGGTTTTAGGGCTCAATCAGCATAGGAACAATCTGAAAACTTTAAGACTCTGAGAAATATACTTAACAGGCAAATTGAGAACTATATTTCAGATAAAAGAAGTAGAAGAATCATGATTAGGAGATTTATAAATGAGTATAACTGTATTATACTAGGGAAATAGATTTACATATATTTCCAGATAGGGCTCACTGAGGGGGTATTGATTTCATGAGGCCGTGTAGTTTGCCTCTGGTATCTGGACATCCCTAGGGTCCTCAGGAGCACTTTGTTTGAGAATTTGTTTACTGTGGCAGTTCGTGAAGTCTGGCTGAGACCTGCATAAGCATAACCTCTGAATGTCCTCACAACTCATTTTGGAATCTCTTAACCATAAAAACCCTGTTTTATTTAATATTTCCCCCTTTTGGTCGAGGTCTTTCTCCAAATGCATTGCTGGTTAATGCTTGGTAATAATCCCTCAGTGCCAGGGAGGAGATAGTGAGTTTATTTGCAGACTTTGACTTAGAGAGATGGCCAACTGATTTTTGACAAAGGTGCCAATCTACTCAATGGGGAAAGAAGAGTTTCTTCAACTAATGGTTCTGAGAAAACTGGATATTCATATACAAAAGAATGAAGGTGGAAGTTTACCTCGTACCACATAAAAAAAAATCAACCCCAAATGGATCAAAGACCTAAATATAAGAACTAAAACTATAAAACTTCTAGAAAAAAACGTAAGGAAGTATCATCAGGAACTCATATTAGGCAATGGTTTCTTAGACTTTATACCAAAAGTACAAGCAACAAACGTAAAAATAGATAAATGGGATATCACCAAAATTTAAAACTTCTGGGCATCAAAAGACATTATCAAGAAAATGAAAAGACAGCTTCCATAATAAAAGAACATATTTGGAAGTCACATATCCAATAAGGGTTTAATATCCAGAATATACAAAGAACACCTACAACTCAACAATAAAAATACCAACAATGCAATTTAAAAGCAGGCAAAGGATTTGTATTATTCAGGGTTCTCTAGGGCAACAGAACTGACAGTATATATATATAATGTAAATATTATGAAATTTATTATAGGAATTGGGTAGGCATGGGCAAGTCCAAATTTCATAGGGCAGGCTGCAAGCTTGGGACTCTGATGAAGGTTTTTGATGAATTCCCCAGGAAAAGCTGGCTGGCTGCAGGAGAGATGGAAATTCTCCCTTCTGACCGCTGAAATCATCACTTCTTCCTTTATGACCTTCAACTGATTGGATGAGACTTCTCTCATTGTTGAAGGCAATATCTTCAGTTGATTGTAGATTTAATCAGCCATAGGTGCTATCTACTTGCTGATGATTTAAATTCACGAAATATCCTTACAGTCACAATGAGGCCACTACTTGCTTGACTAAACAACTGGACACCATAACCTGGCCATGTTGACACAAGAACTTAACTGTCACACTTGAATAGACATTTCTCCAAAGAAGAGATACAAAAATGGCCAATATGCACATGAGAAGATGCTTAACATCATTAGCTGTTAGTGAAATATAAATCAAAACCACAACAAGTTACTATTTCACACCCACTGGAATAGCTACTATTTTAAAAAAGGAAAATAAGTGTTGGCAAGAATGTGGAGATACAGGAAGCTGTGGGACAGCATTGGTAATGTAAAATGGTACAGCATCTATGTAAAACAGTTTGGCAGACCCTCAGAAAGTTAAACATAGAATTACCATATGACCTGGCAATCCCACTTCTAGGTATATCCCCAAAAGAATTGAAAGCAGGGACTCGAACAGCTATCTGCACACTGATGTTCATAATTGCCAAAAGGTTGAAGCAACCCAAGGGCATTTGTGAATAATGCTGCTATGAACACTGGCATGCAAATATCCGTTTGTGTTCCTGCTTTCAAATCCCTAGTAGTGGGATTGCCAGGTCATATGGTAGGTAATTCTATACTTAGCTTTCTGAGGAACTGCCAAACTGTCTTCCACAGCGGCTGCACCATTTTACATTTCCACCACCAATGAATGAGTGTTTCTTTTTCTCCATATGCTCTTCAACACTTGCAGTTTTCTGTTGCTTTTTTTTTTCAATAGTAGCCATTTCAGTGGGTGTGAAATGATATTTCATTGTGGTTTTCATTTGCATTTCCCTAATAGCTAGTGATGTGAGCATCTTTTTATGTGCTTTCTGGCCATTTGTTCTTTGGAGAAATGTTTATTCAAGTCTTTTGCCCATTTTAAAAATATAATAAACTTTATTTTAAAGAGTTTTTAGATTACAGAAAAGTTACATTGAAAGTATAAGAGATTCCCATATACACCTGCTCCCCCACCCACATCTTCCCCAATTAATAACTTACAACTGTGTGGTACATTTATTATAATTGGTGAGTAAATATTGAAGCATTGCTACTAACCAAGGTCTACAGTTTACATTGTGGTTTACACTTAGTCCCAATGCCCTAAAAATGCCCTATATTCCACCTATTATTCCTCCCCCTCCCCTCAGAACCTCTGGTAACCACTATCTTTATAACAATGTCACATGTTCTTCCATTACTACAATATTAATAAGTTTACTTTGTCAATCGTTGTATTCCCCCCTTATGTTTGTTCATTCCTCATTGAGGATTTGGGGATGGTGAAGACCACTCTGCTTCAAATTGAGAGGGAGCTTAGATCTTACAGGGCAATTGCCAAAAGATGGAATCGACCCAAGTGTTCATCAACCAAAGAATGGATAAACAAAACGTGGTATATACCTACAATGGAATATTATTCAGTTATAAAAAGGAATGAAGTCCTGATGCATGTGACAACATCAATGAACCTTGAAGACATTATGCTGAGTGAATTAGGCAGACACAAAAGGACAAATATTGTATGGTTTCACTGATATGAACTAATTATAATAAGCAAATTCATAGAATTAGAATCTAGAATATAGGTTACCAGGGGATAGATTGGGCTTAGAGAATGGGGGTTGATGCTTAATTTGTACAGAATTTCTATTTAGGTTCACTTTAAAGGTTTGGAAGTGGATAGTGGTGATAGTAGCATATTATTGTGAGTGTAGTTAACAGCACTGAATTATATAGGCAAATGTGGTTAAAAGGGAAAACTTTAGATCATATATGCTACTAGAATAAAAATGAAAAGATAAAACATAGGACGGTATAACACAGTGAACCCTATTGCTGATGATTGTAGATGATGGATTATAGTCAATAGTACAAATGTAAGAATGTTCTTTCATGAATTATAATAAATGTATGACATGTTAATACAAGGTGTTGATAATTGGATGGTATATGGAAAATATACTTAATGTAAACTATGGATGATAGTTAATAGTACTATTTAAAAATTGTTCATCAATTGTAACAAAGGTAACTACTGTTAAAAAAAAAATTAGTATGAGGTCCCGGGTTTGGTTCCTGGTGCCTCCTAAAGAAACAAAGGAGACGAACAGACACAGCAAGCAAACAATGAGGGGACAGAGAGAAATAAATAAAATAAATAAATAAATCTTAAAAAAAAAAAAAAAGATTGGTGCTGATTTCTCACTGGAAACCATGGAGGTAAAAAGGCAATGGAGTGACTTTTTTAAAGTGCTGAAAGCATAAATGGCCAACTAAGAGTTCTATATCTGGCAAAACTGTCTTTCAAAAATGAGGGATAGATTAAGACATTCCCAGATAAACAAAAGCTGAGGGAATTCATCACTACTAGACTGGTCCTACAAGAGATGCTAAAGAGTGTTCTACAGGTAGAACAGAAAGGACAATAAATAATATACTGAAGCTGTATGTAATGCTTCCATAACTTGTTGAGCTGCCTTTTTCTGTTATTTTATTTTTTTGAATTTGAAATAAAGCTTAAGTTAAAGATATATAAAAATAATATATTGAAGCTGTATGAAGAAAATAAAGGTCTCTGGTAAGGGTAATGACATGGGTAAATATAAATGCCAGTACTATTGCATTTTTTGTTTGTAATTCCACTTTTTACTTTCTACAGTATCTAAAAGACAAATGAATAAAGTATAATAAATAAAACCCAGTTGGTCCTCTCAACTATTCCCTTTAGGTGCTTTCCCATCACTTCTAACCAAGCAAATAGAGACTTGGCCATATATAATCCCTATATGTAAACTCCCATGGTTCATAAAAATATTGTTTACTCTCTTTTCTGTTTATTTTGCAGCCCAGCTTTGGGGTGGTTTATATGTATGTATTAGAGGAGTTAGGGAGTGGGGTGAGTGAGAAATAGTAGAGTAGGAGTCCTGGATTTCTTTCTGGATCATGGAGATTGTAACCCAGGTTCAATCACTACCCTTTTGGTGTCTTTGGGTAATGTGCTATACCTCCCAGAAGCTCAGCTTCCTCGCTGCTAAACGAGGGGGTTAGGTCTGATGTTCTGTAGCTCTGACAGCATTGTCTAATCCTTCCACTCTACCTGTGAGGGGATCATATTTTAGAAATGGAGGCTCCCTGACAGAAGGATTTGTCCCCCCTCATATGGGAAGCAGATTCATAGGTGCCTGGCATTTCAAAGGTGCTTGATTATCATTTGAATGAAAAATGAATGTGGTGAAGCTAGGACCTGGACCCAAGGACCAAGGTGATAGCTGAGAGGGAAAGCAAGCAGGAGAATCAGGCGAGGAGACAGGAAGAGGGAACCCTGCACTATCTGGGGCCTGAGTATAGTGCTGAAGGAGCGGATGGATGAACAATGCTGTCAAGAAGCTAGGTATGATTTCTGGGTCAATGAGAGCCAGAGGGGTAGCGGGAGAGCGCTGGCCACGGGTGAATTTGGATCCTGTTCCACTCCTCAGATCAGTGCGAACAAACAGGCATGTCTGGGGGTTAACTGAACACAAGAGGGTAGTCACAGGTGGAGGGTCCACACACGTGGACCAAATGAACTCAGATGTGGGGGTGCAGGAAGGCTGTGAGCGGAAGTGAGCTTCCCAAGCTGGAGAGAATGGCTAAAAAACCAGCAGGTATGGGCTGCCCTGGGATAGTCATCACTGGAGCAGAAGGAGGAAGGAGCAGTCAGATAAGGATTGTATGGTGTCTACACACAAATGGGGGAGATTTAAGCAAAGGAGAGAGGATCAGCAGAAAGGTACAAAAAGTGAAAAAATACCTTGCTTTTTAAAGGTAAGCCCTGTTGGCTTCTCATTAGAGTTCAGTGACTTAAAGGAGTAGATGAAGAATAAAAGGAGCCAATAGTTCGTGTTTAGTCTTGTCTCCTGGACTAGGTTGAAAGCTTCTTGAGTTATTATGTACATTAGGCCATGTCTTATATGACTGTGTCTGCTGTGGCCTGGGCATGCCAAGAGCTCGCAAGTATCTGTATCCTCTGGTCCATTTGTTGGTGGCAACACCAACTCTAGGTGTCCACCAGGTGGCACCAGAAACCAGAACTCCACGGAGCTCCATTTGGAAAAAGCCACCCGTTACTCCAGGGCTTGTCGTCTCGCCACTCATTTGGCATTGGCCCTTTTGCTGGCTGGACCAAGGGGGAAGATGTGTGGGAGCATCTGGCAGCGCCTCCTCCAAACACCCCAGGAAAGTTCTGAAAACTAAGTTGCTTGGGAGCACTGACTTGTCCTGGGAGGACATGGCCTGGATTAGCAGATACCCCCCATGCCTAAGAATTCCTTCCAAAATCCCTCCCTTCACTCCACTAGAAATCTTTTGCCCTTTGTCCAATCAGATCATTTGCTCGGGGACCAGCCCTGATGCCAGGCCTCACCCCCCTCCTGTCCGGGTGCCAGCATTATTATTCTAGGGTACAGGCACAAAGACCAGATCTCTGCCCCCACAAAATTTACACTCTGGCCAAGCACTTCCCAATTCTGGTTGCACTCTGGAATCACCTGGGGAGCTTTAAAAAACTAGGTGCTGAGCCCCACCCCAGAGATGCCCATCTAACTGTTCTGGGGTGGGGCCTGGACATAATTTGTAAAAGCTTCCCATGTGATTCTTTTGTGCAAGAGTATTAAGAATCTCTGGGTCCAAGGCCTGGCTACTCCCTGTGTGGTCCGTGGACAAGCACCTGGGAGCTTAACAGGAATGCAGAATCTGAGCACGAACCCCCACCCACTTGCGGAATCAGAATCAGAATCAGAATCAGAATCAGAATCAGAATCAGAATCAGCGTTTCAACAAGATCCCCAGGCGGTTCAGGAGTCTGAGAAGCACCATTTGCTTAGTATATTGATTTGCTTCACCCCCTCCTCATTTCCCTGGCCAGAATCACAGCTTCCCTATGGTTTTCAGAACTTTTTGTCTGTGACCTCCAGAAAGAAATATATTTTACATCAAGACACAGAACATACACATATATAATAAAACAAAAATGTATAAAAAACCCAAACAAACCCCATAACCACAATACCTTTACTTCTGTGATACACTCATTCATTTAATAGATGTTGTTGACACCTTTTGTATGCCAGGCATTGTTCTAGGTACCTGTGACAGTCTCTTCTCAAACAAAAGCCCCTGTGGTGTGGAGTTTACATTTGTGTGTATTTCTGTGTGTATGTGGGGGGAGGGGACATGACTATGGATGGCGTGCTGGAAGATTAATATGATAAAATTTCATTTAAAAATTACATACTGCAGAGGGCTTCCGGGGTGCTGGTTATACTGTTTCTTGATCTGGGTGCTGGATATAGTCACTTTGTAAAAATGTGTAAGCTTTTGCACTTCTCTGGATATATGCTATACTTCAATAAAAAGTTAAAAATATGTATTCTTATTTTTTTATTCTACTATATCCTCTTTCATTAAAAACATAACCAGTCAGAAGCCACTAAATTCATTTAATCTCACTAGGGGTGGTGGCAGTAGTTTACAAAACATTGCTCTATTTAAAAAAACAAAACAAAAAACCTTTCAGCCCAATCAGTCTGTGGCCCTCTCCACTGATGGCTGAGCACACCACTTGCAGGCATGTGACCAGGCTGCCTGTCACCCTGAAGTTGCCTTCCTTGCCCTCCTCCTTACTCTGCAGTGGAGCAATCCCTGGTTGAGATTCTTAAGGGCACCACCAAAAGCCTCCTTCAAGCAGCTCGTCCGCCTCCGCTAAGAACTAGACTTGACAAGTCCTTCTCCTTGCAGAGTCACTGTGCTGTGGGCAGCTCTCCTAAGGTTCCACATCTGGGAAGAGACTAGCACAGACATGTTAGAGGGATGGGCTATCCCTGCAGATCCTCCCGAATCTCCTGAGCCTTGTGCTTCTGGTCTGTGCCTCATTTCCTTCATTATGCTATCAGCTCCCTTGGTGTCTCTCTGGTCACCGGTACCAGAGTAACAGAATGATGCAGACAGGGAGTCAGCCTCAAAGACATTTCCCGGCACAGCCCCAGTGCTCAGCAGGGTGTTAGGGACAGTTGGTGAAGAACAGGACAGGAGAGGGAAGGGAGCTGGAGATCTCCATTCCTCCAGCCTAAAGCTCCAGATAACCATGCACTCGAGATGCGTGAGAACCAAGGACTTGGCTCTTGAGGGAAACTGGAAGAAGGGGAGGGAGGGGAATGGGGGGGCCGGGGTTCCCTAAGAGAATCACCTAGTAGGACCAACCAGGATGGAGGTGCTTTGACCTCTAGCTTTGTTTGATTTGGACCTTTATTTACCAGCAGAGAAGCTCGCTCCAAATCAGTTGTTTGCATCTACTGACTCCAAAAATCTAGTTAGTCCTGATGTTTCCCGAAGCAAGGCTCCTAGGTTTGGGGTTGCTTTGTTGTGCCTTAGTGGTTCAGAGCACAGATTTGCAGTCAGAAAACTGGATTTGAATCCTGGCTTTACTACTATCAACTCTGTGACCCTGAACAAGTTACTTAACCATGTAGAGCCTCAGTTTGATCATCTGTAAAATAGGGACGATAATGTGTACATCATTGGGTTGTTGGGGGGTTGGATGAGAATAAATGTAAAGTGCAGGTCCGTACCCATATGACAGCCCCAGAAATATCAGCAGTTATAATTACTGAGGTAGTGTGAGAGAGGATGGGGAGAGGACGGGTGTCCTCCTGGCTTTCTCCCCTGAGGTCAGGCTATAAGCGGGAAGACCCTGGCCTGACTGGGGTTGGGGTCCTGCCTGCCAGACCCTCTCTTGGCCAAGGTAGGGTGCATTCACCTCTGTGCTTGGTGGCCCTGGCTCTATGGGGGAGGGCAGCCATTACGCACACTGTTACCATATAATTTTGTAGAAAGCTGCCCTGCCCACCTCACATGGCAAAGCATCACCATCCCAAACCACACTGACCAGGCCCTTTTTAGGCATCTGGAACTCATCCTTACGTGGCATACTACTACCTTCTGGCCGTGACCCTTGGACCCAATGCTGGACCACAAGAGTGAGTGTAGAAAGAGCCATCCTACTCAGTTTCAATGGAGGAGCACTAGAATGAGAGTTCTCCAATTCTAAGAAGCAATTCTGCTGCTGCTGATCTACCATGTGAAAAAAGTCACTTCCACCAGTCCTCAGTGCTTTGTTTCTAAAATAAGGAATTTGGAATGGAAGGTTGCCAAGGTCACATCCAGTTGTGAGCCTTTGACAGCAGAGAGGGACTCTAATCCCAGCCCCTCTGCAATCCCAGGGGCCCAGGCCTGGGCCACACCCACTCTTTTTCTAGGGCCAATGGAGGGCGCTTGAACCAAAGTGAGCTGGTCTCAGGACCATGCCGCTTTCCCACTGGGGTCAGAGGCAGAAACAGTCCCAGGTGAAGAGGGCCCTCCTCTTTCCCACACCGCTCCGTTTTGGGAATTCTCACCCCACTTCTCAGAAGAGAAAACTGAAGCAATCCCCAAATCACCTACCAGCCAAAGAAAAAGAAAATTCAAAGCTCTCACTCCCAGTGACAAAGCAGCCTGCAGACCCCGATCCTAGCCCAGTTGGAAGCAGCCCTGGCCAGTGGGACTTGGAATCAAAGGCTCAGGGCCAATTGGCACTCTTACTGCCTCTACAACATCTGTAAAATGGGTACAATAATAAAACTCCCAACGGAATTGGTTGACCAAACAGTTTACCTTTTACTTCACCTCTCCTACCTTTTGGCACCACAGCACTGCTCAAGCAGGGCTGGGGTTGGGGGGTGGGGGTGGGGTAGGGGTGGGGGAAGGGAAAGATGCAGTGGGGATGGGGATTGTAAACAAGGCGCGGCCCTTTAAGAGGGCAGTCCGACCCCCCGCCAGGCCCCGCCCCCAGGCGGCGCAGGCGCACGCGGGGTGCAGGAACCCGGCGGGAGGGCGGGCGCTCACAGGCTCGCGGGCGGGCTCGCGGGGCCGCAGCACCTGCGGGGGCCGGCGCGGGGTGCGGCGCCGGGAGGGCGGGCCTCGACGTCCGGAGGCGAGGGCTGGTGTGCAGGGCCCGGGACGCGGGGGCTAGACTCCGCGGGCCACCTCTCCAGGTGGACCGTGCGGAAGGAGTCGGGCGCGGGGCGGTGTGAGCGGGCACGGAGCGCAGCACCATCTGGAGAGGCGGGACCGCGCGGCCTCGGGGGGGCAAGCGAGTGCGCTGGGCCGAACCTGTGGGGGGCCTCCGGGCGGCCGCGCAGGGGGATCGCGGCGGGCTTAGTCCCGCGCTGCCGGAGCAACAGCCGCAGCGCGTCGGGGTGCTCAGCTGGGGCCCGCAGCAGTTCCGCGGGCTGAAGCTCGGCGTGGAGGAGCAAGGGGGCGTGGGTCCGGTCGTGCAGGAGGAGGGCGGGGTGGGCCTGGGGGTGCAGGAGCGGGGCGGCCGCGGCCACGAACCCAGCCTGGGGGTGGTGTGGGGGCAGCCGGCCGGCGCGGACTGGAGGCGCCCGCCGCGGTGGACGGGCTCCGCGAGCTGGCCTGTGGTGGAGGAGGAGGGGCTGGGGCCCCGCAGGCAGCACCAGGAGAAGTGGGGAGACAGCCCCGCAGTGCAGGAGCGTGGGGAGGCCCGCGCCGGGGTGCAGGAGCGGGGGGAAGGGAGCCCACACAGGCTGCTGCAGCAGTCGGAACAGCTCCCCGAGTTCGGGGTCGGCTCGTGGGAACGCAGGGAGGGGCTGGAAAGTTCCGGGGAAACCGGAGAGCCGTACTGGGAGAGCTGCGGGCACCTCGCACGGGAGGCGGTGGTCCTGGGAGCCGCACGGACGCGCCAGGAGAGATTCGAGCTGCTGGGGAGAGCCCGGCCCGTGGGGCCCCGGGGGCCTGAGGGGGAGGGGCGTCTGGGGGTGCAGGAAGTAAATTGGCTGCCTGGGGTGCAGGAAGGACAGGTGGTGCGGGCTGTCCAGGAAACATACTTGGAGGAGAAGGGGTCCCAGGAGAGAGAAGGGCCCCCGGAGGAGCTCAGAATCCGGAGGCGGAGGAGGAGGAGGAGGAGGTGGTAGCCCTCAAGCTGTTTTCCCTGCACCGGGATCCTTCCAGGCAGAGAGGAGCCAGGATATAGGGGTGGAGGGAGCACAAGAGCGTGGTGAGCCCGAGAGCGTTGAAAGCCACGGGCCGAAGGCAGGCCTGCGGGATCCTCTTTCGCCATCTCACCCTGGGCGTCTTCGAAGCCGCATCTGCAGGGAGGCAGCAGAAGGCAGCAGGTAAAGAAACCCAAATTTTTTCTCAGCTGGACGTTGGTGTGAATGTTTGGAAGCAGGAGGCTGAAGTTACCTCAGGAGAGGATGGTCTCCAAAACTACCGGTGTCCTCTGGCCAGTTTTTCAACCTGGGAAGGGAGGAAGCGGTGCAATTTTCAGTAGCAAGGCAGGATGCCATCCCCACCCCCAGGACGGTATATGCTAACTAGAGTCTTGACTGGAGGTGAGACGGTATAGGTGACTGCCAGGCATAGGCAGAGGGGAACAGGGGCATCCCCAGGAGTGAAATTGCAAGAGAGGTGGTTGCCCCTTCACCTGTCCACCCAGGAGATAGGGGTGCCTCCATGCCATAGCTGAGATGGTGTAATCAGCACATTTGCCTCAAGTGATCAAAACCCATTCCAGGAAAGGGAAGTAAGGGGCAGCAGGATATAACAGAACTTATTCAGACCTTATGGTGCAGCCTGGTTGGCCCCATGAGCTGAGATGTGAGTGTGGCAGCAGGTGGCTGGGGCACGAGCCTGACCTGCTCCCGCCACGCCTTCTTATCACAGCTGATTTATGCTGAGGGCCCTGAGCCAAGGCAGAAGGGGAGAGCTGCTGGCGAGGCCTTCTGTCTCCTCTTGGGACCTTGGACCCCAAATTAAAGGGGTGGGTGGATGCCATTGGCCCCCGGACCTCTTCTGTGGTGTGGGCCCTCACCTCTGCCCCACCCTGTGGAGCTGGGCAGCTGGCAACTGTGGCATCAGGGCTTTTATACCAGCCAGGGCCAGGTCTAGCCCAGCCTGGAGGTGGGGCTTGGGGCTTGGTGGGCTATCTTATGGGCCTCAGCCTCCTTGGGCTGCTCACCTCTTTCATGGCACTGCCTGGGTTCTTTCTTCCCTGGCTCAGGGAAGGGGATAGAGTACAGAGTTGCTGCCTGCTTCAGGGCCCTAGCTAGCACCCATCCCTGCTCCAGCCCAGGTGTGGCTCTGAGTCAGATGGCCACCGAGCCCCTACCCCACACCAGACTGCATGGGGAAAGTGCTCCCCTCTGGGGGCTGGGGGAGTGGTCATGGCACCCTAGGCAGGCAACTGCTTGGACTCTGCTGGAGGAGCTGGGTCACCTGCTCCTCATGCAAACCCAAAGCAAACCTGTCTGTCAGCTTCATCCCATGCCTGTCATGCTACCACCCCAAACACACGTACACTGGAAGTACAGCTGCTGTGTCCACGGCCTGGTGCCTGGGTCTTTTGGAATGGCCAGAGTGGGTCTGTCTTCCTGGCTTAAGTGGAGAGATTTGTCTGTTCTAAACACATATGCACAAGCACACCTTCATCCGCTTGTTTCAGGTTGACTTTTTTGAATTTGTGGTAGATGAGGAGTAGGAGAAGGGCTTTGGCATCACACAGATCTGGGTTTAGATCTGGTTTTACTATACACTAGTTGTGTAACCTCTTCCGGCAAGATAATGTCTCTGGGCCTCAGTTTCCTTGTTTGTGAAATGGGGAAGATACTAGTTCCTACGTCACAGATATGTTGTAAGAATTGACACATGCAAAGCCCTTGGCACAGTGCCTGGCATGTGGCAGGTGGCTCAGCAAATAGCTCTTTTTATTACCATCTCTGGGGCCAGACTCAGAGCGAGGGAAGGCTCTCTCTCCTGTCAAAGGACCAAAAGTGCAGTGGGCCAGGGCTTTTCTTAGTGTCCTGAGCACAAAGGGGTCTGACCCTTCTTCCCCAGTCTTGTGTCTCCCTCCATGGGAGTCCTGGCTGGCAGATGTTGCAGAGGAGGGGTCAGTGCTCCCAGACCTTTTCCTTTGGCTTCTAAGCTCACGATTATCTGCCTGCAAGTTTTTATATGGACATATGCTTTTATATCTCTTCGGTAAATCTGTGGGACTGGAACATCCTAAGTAACTGCCAGACTGTTTTCCAAAGTGGTTGTACCATTTTAAGTACCCATGAGCAGCATATGAGAGTTCTGGTTGTACCACATTCTTGTCAACACTTGGTATAGTCAATGTCTTTAATTTTAGACATTCTAATAGGTCTGTAGTACTATCTCATTACAGTTTTAATTTGCGTTTCCCTAATGTTGTTGAGCATCTTTTCATGTACTTATTTGTCATCTGTATGTCTTCTTTGGTAAAGTGCCTTTTGAAATTGTTTACCCAGTTTTTAATTAGATGGTTTGGTTTTTTATATTAAATTGAGATTTCTTTTTATATTTTGGATACAAGTCTTTTATAGGTATTTGATTTGCAAATATTTTAGGCAGTCTGTGGCTAAAATTTGCATAACTGTCATTTGAAGAGCAGAAGTTTTAAATTCTAATGAAGTCCACTTTACCAATTTGTTCTTTTATAGATTGCGCTTTTGGTGTTGTCTAAAGAATCTTTGCCTAACCCAGAATCACAACAATTTTCTCTTATGTTTTCTTCTAGAATAGTTTTGGGTTTTACATTTAGTTCTGCAATCCATTTTGGGTTAATTTTTGCATATGGTGTGAGTTATGAATTAAAGTTCATTTTTTTTTTGCATATGGGTATCCAATTATGCCAGCACCAATTGTTGAAAAGACTGTTGTTTTGCCACTGAATTGGCTTTGCATCTTTGTTGAAAATTAATTGTCCATATATACTTGGGTCTATTTCTGGAATCTCTTGTGTTCCATTGATCAATTTGTCTACCTTTATGCTGATACTGTACTGTCTTGATTACTGTAGGTTTGTAGTATAGTAAGTCTTAAAATCAGCATAAGATGTCCAACTTTGTTCTTCCTTTTCAAGATTGGTTTGACTTTTTCTAGGTTCTTTGCATTTCCATATGCATTTTAGAATCAATTTCTATGAAAAAAAACAGCCTACTGGAATTTTGATTGAGATTGCATTGAATCTATAGGTAAATTTGGGGAGAATTGATAACAATACTGAGTCTTTTTGATCCATGAACAATGTAGATCTCTCTATTTAGGTGTTTATTAATTTATCTCAGGCGGCATTTTGTAGTTTTCAGTATACAGGTCTTTCACATCTTTTGTCAGACATGTATGTCCTTAGATACTTCATATTTTTTATGCTAATACAAATGCTTTTTATGGTATTGTTCTTAAAATTTCAATTTCCAGTTGTTTGTCGTATTGATCTTGATGTCAGTTCAAATATGTATTCTTTCACATTCATCTTTGGAAGTCTCCTTCAGAGCCTTCTACTCTGTAGCAACGGGGACTGGTTGCTCTTCACCAGTGATGCTTAGCTGTCCTCCTGGGGTCTCCCTTTAGCATTCGGGGGATTTCCTTCACTGCCCTTCATGTTGAATCTCCTGTTTCCTGTATGTTGTGTCTTCCCCTTTGTTGGTTTACTCTCTTGCTTTAGTAGAACACATCCTCTGTAACTTCCTGGGAGAGGAGGGTATATAGGAGATGGTGGGTTTCTGTTTTTGTTTTATTTTGTTTTTGAGGTACTGAGGTTAGGGCCCAGACCTTGTATGTGGGAAGCTGGCGCTCAACTACTGAACCACATCAGCTCCCCTGAATTGGTTTTTTCGTTTATTTGCTTGTTGTTTGTTTTTAGGAGGTACCAGGAACCGAACCTGGGACCTCCCATGTGGAAAGCAGGTGCTCAACCGCTTCAGCCACATCCACTCCCTGGTAGATTATTTTGAGACCTTGCCTTCCTGACATGCAGTCAACTGATGGTTTAGCTGAATATAGAG
>JAQZBX010056130.1:0-18259 GCA_029593785.1 Cabassous unicinctus
CCTGGGGAACGTGGTCAGTGCTAAGGCTGTTGTCACTTGCTGCTCTCTAATACAGACTTCAGAAGAGGACTGGGAGCCGTACCTTCTGTATAAACTTTCAAACAAAGGGAAACACAAAAACAAAAGTGAAATTAGACTTGGTTGAAACCGAGATGCAAACATGGATGGAGCAAGTGACTAACCAGACAGAAGCAGCTGGTGACTTAGGTCTGAGTCCTGTTTAAAAAATGACATTTGTGGGAAGCGGGTGTGGCTCAATGGATGGAGCTCCCGTTTACCATATGGGAGGCCCTGGGTTCGCTTCCCGGGGCCTCTTTGTGAGGGCAGGCCAGCCGGCCCGCGCAGCGCGGTGGGCTGATGCAGCAAGACCTCACAGCACGAAGCGGGTGTGGCTCAATCGATAGAGCCCCCGTTTACCATGTGGGAGGCCCTGGGTTCGCTTCCCGGGACCTTCTTGTGAGAGCAGGCCGGCCCGCGCGGCGCGGTGGGCTGATGCAGCAGGACCTCACAGCAAGGGGGAGATAAGCAGACACGAAAAAAACACACAGCGAATGGACACAGCGAACACAAGCAGCAAGGGGGGGATAAATAAATAAATAAATAAATAAATCTTAAAAAAAAAGAAATGACATTTTTGGGGCATAGTGTAGGTCTTCTGAAACAAAGTAACCTGGTTATCCGAATAGTGGGATGTAGCGAAAGGGCTTCTAGGTTATTAAAGCTTTACCGCTTATAAACTTGATTCCTCTAAAACCCCAATCAGAACATGGGATTGGAAAAAGTGAGTGGCAATTTTGTGAAACAAACAAAAAAACCTTTTATTGCAAGAAAGTCCATTGTGTATGGGTGCAGTACTCAAGACTGCACAGTTGCTAATAGAGTGAAACAATTTAGCCATCACAACTTTTGAAACTCCTACAAAAAAGAGGTTGATCTGTTCTTGTTGGAGTACATAGTTTCATGATATGTTTCCCATAAGTTTGGAAAAACAATTATTGGAAGTGTACATAGTTGTCAAATTAATTTTAGTGCATGGCAGATTGGATGTAATTGTCTCCCTTAAGCATTCTGATGTTCTGCCTTTATCATCAAATGGATTTATGATTCATTCCATACTTAAAATAGCATTTTCTGTATTATACCATTATGCTTTAGAAGATAGTTTTAAGAAATAAAAAAGTCACACTTGTTACAAAATCTTAATGCAGTAGTGTATATAGTAAAAAGGACAAGCCACCCCCAAACCATTACCCTTTCCCTCAGCCCCCATTTCATTTTTCTTCAATTGAGTGTGTTCAACTTGTGATTTATTATATTCCTGAATTTGTGAGGTTTTAGTGATTCGGTTTTAGGGAAGGGACTATATAATTTTGACATATGTTTAAATTGTGAGGGTTTTAAAAGTTTAAAGCTTTGTGTAAAAATTTTTTTTAAAAAATGCAAAATAAAAGGTTTTCCTACCTGCTTCTAATCCCTAGAGGCAATCCTATCAACAATATCTGGTCTTAGTTCTTCTAGTGATTAACATTAACTTTTATAGCATTATTTTTTATGAAATATATTTTATTTTCTGAAATGTTCACATCGTTTCCCATTCTTTTATCCCAGGCTGTTCTCTTTCGTGTTTTTTGGTTTTTTTTTCATTTTCTTAAAATATTTCCTCAAGTAATTTTTTTGGAGATGCATGATCAGTAAGCTTTCTGTGTCTAACATGTCCAAATATGTCTATATTTTGCCCTCAGACTTGGCTATCAGTTCGACTGGGTATAGGGAGCAGGTGTGGTTCAGTGGTTGAGCATCTGCTTCACGTATACAAGGTCCCAGTTTCACTCCCCCGGTACTTCCTAAAAATAAATAAATAAATAAATGGAAAAAGTTTGGCTGGGTATAAAATTTCATCTTGAAAATAATTTTCCCCCAGAACTTTGAATGCATTAATCTGTTGTCTTTTAGCATGGTAGGTTGCTGATGAGAAGTCTGATATCAGTCTGATTCTCATGCCAGTGTTCTGTTTTTTCCTTTCCTTAATCTTTCAAGAGGTTTTCTTTATCCTTGGAGTTCTGAAATTTCACTAGGATATATTTAGGAATGAGTATTTGTTTCTTTGTTTATTCTCTAGGCAATTCTCTATAGCAGATATGTCTTAAACTCAGGGAAAATGTGTTCTTTATCTATTTCTTCCCACTCGTTATCTCTGTTGTCTGTTCCTGGAACTTGAAATTCCTGGATCTAGGTTCCATTTCTCTTAACGTTTTCTCTCATATTTCCCATCTTCTAATCTATTTCTCTATATCCTATGAGATTTCATTAAAAAAAAAAAAAAAGTATGGTCTACAGCAAATCCATTATTCTTTTTATTTTTCCAAGAATTCTTTCCTATTCACTGTCCCTTTTTCATGGATGCCATCTCCTCCTGAATATCTTTAGGAATACTATTTAGAATTGTTCCAGTTCTCCTGTGTTCCTCAAATCAACTCTTTTCTCTGGGTTCACTTGTTTGTATTTATTACTCTTACACTTTCTCTTTCATACTCTTGAGTCTCTTTCAAATTCTTATGACTCTTTTGTCTATTTTTATGAATGAAGAACCTTGTAAATTAGTATAGATGGCTGGTGTTTCCTTTTTAGTCATATAATTCTCTTTCTCCATCAAACCTTTCCTTGAATGGCTGCTTTAGAACTCTTTACTCTAATTGCAACATTTCCACCAATTCAGGACCTGTCTTGATTGGTAGTATTTTCTCTTGAGTGTGGGTTATGTTTTCCTGTGTCTTTGTGTACTGAATAATTTTGGATTGTGTCTTAGACATTATGAAAGATATTTTGTAGAAACTCTAGATTCTATTACATTCTTTTGGAAAGTTTCTATTTATTAAATTGGCTGAACTCGAACTTAAAATCGCCTCCCGTGCAATGAGCAGCAACTCAAATCTCAGTTCAGTTCTTTTAGCCTTAGTTGGACTGCTTGAACTCTTTCTGGTGTATGCTCAGTTCAAAGGGTATGGGTAAGCTTCCTTCAGAGGAAGAATGCCCCCTCCAAAACCTTGATTTCAGACTTTCAGCCTTCAGAATTATGAGAATAAATGTCTGTTGTTTTCAGTCACCCAGTTTGTGGTACTTTGTTATGGTAGTACTAGGAAACTAAGACATCTGTCCTCTGGTACTTCAAGCCAGTGGGACTCCTGGATTTTTTTCATCTAGTTTTAGCCATCTCATCTTTTCCACCTCTCCTGCATGGCACAGATTTGAGCCTGCCCTCTGTTTAAAAGCCATAAAAAATAAAATTTACCCAGGGCCATTTCTGTCTCTTAAGTGTTGAGTTACCTTCAGTATCTACCTGCTTTTTATTGCTTCTAATTGCATTCAGTTAGTAGTATTTTATATTTTGCCCAGAGCCTATAGTTGTTATACGTGGAAGGGTTAGTTCAATAGGAGGTATTCAACCATTATCTGAAGTGGAAGCTCTTACTTGAATGGGAAGGGCTGATTGGTGTTGCAAGGGTGAGAGTATATCATCAGGTGCCCAGTAGTGTTTGTGGGCAAGAAAGTGGTATGTCAGCTAGAGAACCCCTTCCCAAATTATCAAAAGGTAAAAGGACACTGTTGAACTGGGTAACTGCAGTGGTTACATAAGTGAGTATTCTTGTTCTTAGGAAATGTAAATGTAAGCATTGTTGTGATGGTTTGACGTTCTGTGGACCCCAGAAAAGTCGTGCTCTTAAAGCTAATCCATTCCTGTGGGTATAAACCTCTTGTAAGTAGGGCCTTTGATTAGGTTGCTTCAGTTAAAGTGTGGCCCAGGATACGCTTAAGTGTCTTACTGAAATCCTTTATAAATTGTAAAAGCCAACCCATTTCATGGTATCTACCTTTCGGCAGCTTAGCAAACTAAAACAATTGTGTTCAGGTAACACAATGTGTACAGCCTACTCTCACAGAGGAAGAATTATATGGCAAATGTGGCAAAATGTTAGAAGTTGGCAGATATGGGTATCTGGTTGGGGGGTATGTTGGAGTTCTCTGTATGGGTTTTGTATTATTTTTGCAGCTGTCCTGTAAGTTTGAAATTATTTCAAAATAAAAAGTTAAAAATGAATAAAAAACAAAAGGACTTTGCTCCTAGATGGAGTCACCTTAACTTTTTAAAGTTTTCCCTCCATGTCTGTGATGGAAGTCCCGCATTGCCTGCACATCTGCTCTGCTTCTGCATCAGGCTACAACAGCCGCAGTAGGGGTCCTCTGGAAAGAGTGTCCCCCATCCTCGGAGAGCACGCCACTAAATTTTGTCTTGGAGGCAGCCACTCTGTAAGTGGAGGAAAGAACCAGTTAATTCTTTAATTAGTTGCCCTGACAGACACTTCCTAGTTCCCTAATGCTCTATGTGACAGCCGAGCGCCAAGCTTCACAGCTCCCAAAGAACCGCAGTCACTCTGATGGGCCTGACCGCCGTTACCCTGTTTTCCCTTCATCAGTCTGATCATGTAAGAATTCTTACAAGAATTTCTCAGGATATCTGACCTGCTGATTTCACTCTCTCTAGCACTGTTGTGATTTCATTCTTACTTTTAACATCTGTTCTTTTAGAAACACTTTAAGAGGAAGAGTAGGTAGGTGCAATAGGGCTTTCTTTACTACAAAGGAAATCCTGAGTTTGTTTTTCAAGTAAAGGGATCTATAATTGCATCTATCAAGATTAAGAAAAATAGCCAAGCCATTCATTGAGGGGGAAAAAATCAGAGATAACATTGTATAAACAATTAACTTAATCTCACAAACATTTATTAAGCACCTACTTAGCCTGAAGTAGGGTCCATTGTTTTCATCAGCTTTTTCAAGGGACTCTCACCTCAACAACAGGCTAAATACTGTGGTGCCATTGTTTGACATAGGAGTACAACTCAGAATTAGTTATAGCCCCTGCCTTCATGACACCCACAGCTAAATAATTTCTTTAGCTGAGTTTTCCATTTTTCCCTAGGTTACGTTATTTTTCCTTGAGTGCCTCAAAGATTTGGCCCTTCCTGCAGTCACCAGCACATCTTGCTCCTCAGCACCACATTTCTGGTTTCAGCCACATGGTGTCCCCTCCAGGTCATTGTCCACAATATTTTTAAGTCACTGGACTGATTTAATTAGGCCCTCTGTAAATGCCTGTTGAGTGGTGCAGCCAGGAAAGCTGCTGGTGAGACCCACATCAGCTTTGTGAAGCCCCACCTCAGAGTCATTGGTTATAGAGACTCCGCCAACAGTGTGACTAAAACAGCAGTTCCCAAATTTCAGCATGCATAAAAACCTCCTGAGATGCTTGTTAAAAATGCAGGATCTTAGGCCTCATCCCCATAAATTCTGATTCAGTAAACGAGGTCCAGGAATCTGCCTTTTACCCGGTATCCCACGCATTCCTGCCACAGGCAGTTTCTGACCTGGCCTTGAGAAACCTCCTCTAAACTATCCAATAACCCTTGGGTGAGTAGAATGTGCAGGTTTATTCATGTCATCAAGATTCTCATTCTGTGACTCCAGAGGTATAAACTACCTTAATTGTGTAGGCATTGATGATGTATTTAAAAAAAGAATCATTAAAGAAGTTGGAAATGAGCTCAGATTTAAAAATGTAATTTTAATAAGTTTCACCAGAGGTACAGAGGAAATTTAAAAATCAAGTATTGTTAAAGTGGGGGCTTGGAGAACAAAGAAAGATGGCTCTGCCAGAATATCAACCATCCAAAACCTCACTTTATTATTGAATGAATAAAAGCATCCTTACTGTAATCATATTTTCCAAGTCCAAACAGAGGAAAAATAAACTTACAATGTAATAAAATATCTGAAACAATAACTGCCCAGAAAATCTGGGACAAATAGTAACTTTTAGTATATCACAGATAATTTAAAGCCAGGCTTTAATATATAAGCCTTTGTTATTGCCACTTCACCTGTCTAACTGACATTGCTGTAATAAATGTTATATAAAGCAAATCATACTTGAGACAATCAATAAAAAATTTTCCACTAGATTAAAAATTTATTTTTATATCTTTTCCGTTTGTTGGCAGTGTCTTCTCATCTATATGTCTGCTCTACCTATAGTTAAATTATTTTAAGATTTATAGAAGAGGGGTCAAGTCTTTTAAATTAAATTTTTGCCAAGTGTTAGAAATAACCATTCTTAGTAAAATTACTAATTGGTAATTTTATCCAAAGCTACATACATACCATTAGCCCTATGTTTGGGTCATTAACCATTACATATGGGAACAAAAGAGAATAAGGTCGGGGAGCCATGCTGTGTGGGTTCAAATCCCAGCTCTGCCACGTACTAGCCATATGACCCAGGCAAGTTACCTAACATCTCTGGGCTTCAGCGTCCACATCTGTAAACTGGGCATAATGAGGGTTCCTACCTCAGAGGGTTGTTAAGAGGAGTAAATGGTGAATATTTGTGAAGTGTCAGGAACAATGCCTGGCACATGGTAAACACTATATAAAAGGAAAAAGCAGGACTTTATCGTTCCCAGGCAAAAACATTATTATTTTGAATTTTATGAAGTTAAAAAGAAACAACCATGAGGTGTCATTTTTCACTAGCACTCTACACTCTTGGAAGTGGTTTTTTCCCCCAATCTTCTTATACCAAATCTTGAAATGACAACTGTTATTAAAATGATGGAAATTTCATTTTGTGGAGGAACAAGAAGACTTGAGATCTTATTACAACTGCTACTTAGATTGAGGATTTCTTTCTAAAAGAACAAACACAATATTCTCAAATATTGAATCAAAATAAGTAGATTTCATCACAAGGTCAACTATAATAGGGTGCTTTAAAAAAGTCATTAAAATGTAAAGACAGATTCCACAGTGGAGTCAGCTTAAGTTATAACCAATTTAATGTTAAGGTGGGTATTACAGAGAGAAAGAAACAAACAAGCAAAAGAATTGGTTTTATAAGGATTTATTATCTTGTTAACGATAAAGGTTTTTCTCTTTCAAATAAGAATAATATCTAATGTAGGTTGTAGATATTGTCCTGGCTTTCTTCAGTCTCTTGCTAAATTTCAACCTCCTTTTTTAAATTATAGGAGTAAATTGTTCTCCCTGTGCCCAGGATTCATTGACCTCAATGAAGCTGGCATGGCAGTGTCTCCAAAATTGCATGGGCGACTGGTGAGCAGGTACCCTCTGGAAACCAGATGATTCCAAGCAGGGTCTGGCCATCCCCATGAGGTCAGTCCATGAGGCAGATTTCCCAGTAGTGGAAAACAAACGTGCTCCCTGTTAGAAGCCAGCAGAGAAGCATGAGTGGCCCTTTCCCAAAGCATATGAATCCATGTTATTAAAACTATCACTTTGCTCATTTCCAGAGGCTGCATCTTAAACCATAGCCCACACTGCCTTGAGGAAAAGTACTTGAGAGTCTCACAGAAAGTCACATCTCATTCTTAATTCTTTTATCTCTCCATCCAAAATGCCACCCACTTATGTGATGTTAATACCTTAAAGGAAAATGAATGTTAAAATGATATGCTTTCTTTGAGTCTCACCAAAGTGGAAGATTATTTCATTTTGATAATTTCAAGCTTGACATCTTCTAATAAAAGTGAATTTGTTTTCAACACTTTATTCAGGCAAATGATGTTCCTATTTGACCACTTCAAAATTAGATATGACTGAAAGATTTTCTAAGTAGCTATATACACTTAGTATATAGCTACTTAGATGAAAACATCTAATTCTCTTTGTTAAATGTGAAACTGAAACAACTACATAGACATGACCTTAAACTTGTAGGTTTTATGTAGATGTAATAGGAAGTAAAGATAAGATTTGATACCCTCATAATTTTATAAATGGCAATTTTGGGCTAAGTTCTCCAAGTTAGCAATCTAATATATTGATGAAGTAATCAGATATTTGTTTAGGACTCATGCTGTTTGTTTGTTTAGGACTCACTGCCTAGCGAAAGCTTTTGTTGAAACCTCCAATCAGAGTTGCCAGATTTCTTCCTCATTTTGTGCTGCAGAGTCACTGCAAAATCTTGTAATCAAAAATGAATAGTATTGAAATTCCATTATAAGCTCTTCAAAGAATGCTTCAAACTTGAGACCAGAAAGAGAGAGAGAGAGAACCAGGCCCAATTTAAGTTTTCCCAGAAACTAGAGCACATGGCAATAAAATCAATGAATCTAACTTACTTTTACCAAATTAACCCAATGTAGACCAAATAAACACATAAAATACTTAGAAAAACCATACATAGTCTTTCTTTTCCTTGGATTTTTTTTTTCTTGTTTTGGCTGCAGAACATCTTCAAGTAATTTTCTTAAAAGCGTGCATGACAAATTTCTGAATTCTTGCATGTCTAAAAGTGGCTTTATTTTTCACCCAGTTGATTGTTCCTGCATATAGAATATTAGGTTCATAATTATTTTTCTCAAAAGTTGAAGCTTTAGCTTCAAGGGTTACTGATAAGAAATCATTCCACATTCCTTTGTAGGACATATTTTTCCCCCTCTGGAATCTTTTAGGATGCTCTCCTAAAAGAGGAAAAAGGGGAGGAAACTGGGACAGGACTAGAGATCACTGGGTCAAAGGAAGAAAGAACCTACTCAAAAAAGAGATTTTAATATATAGAAGGGGGGGGGGGCTGGTGTTAAGAAAGTCAAGTGATTAATCATGGCTTTTCAAGCTGGACCAGGAAAGAAGAGAGTGCAAAGGGGAAGGTAGAGAGATCAAGGGACCAGAGGTTTTCATGAGGTTAAATGGAGATGTAGGCAGAGTTTGGGCAAGAAAGATCTAGGAGGATAGAAGTTTTGGTTGGTAACAGGAATTTTGGGAGTTTGATTTCTAAGATGCTTAAATTCCCAGTAATATAGCCATGACCCAATAAATGGATGACTGAATTGAAGTGTACGTAAAATCATTGAAGTTGAATTCAAGAAGGAATAATATTTTGGATGGATTCTACAAAACCATTGACAGTCTACAGGATAAGGGCAGGAATCGAGATCCAACAGCTGACATCTATAGAGAAGTCAGCAGATGGCACAGAAAAGACAGCTGTGCTCAGGAAAGCTGGAGCAGCGCGAGATGACCCTGATAAGGTCGTGGCTTCTGGGATGTCAGAGCTGGAATGAAACTGCAGCACTAACAGACACACGATATCTACAGGGCTGTTATGACAAGACAATGAGATGTCACCTGTAAAGAGCCTGGTGCAGTCGTAGCTAATGAGTCTAATTAGCCTTAATAGATACCACTGGGAGCAGAGAGGACATACAAGGAATTGACCACATTTGAGGGATGGGCTACTGGAGCACAGACTAAGGCACCTGCTCTGGGCCATGAAGCCATTCTATGACAGAAGGTCTAGATTCTGGAACTCGTTCCTTATTGCAAACACTGAATTGAGATCATTCTGAAAACTACAAGTTACATTAAATAAATAAATAAATAAATAAATAAACTCCCTAAATGCATATGGCTAAAGGTAAGTCTTCTTTCAGCTTCATATGGGTGATAGAAAATATCATGTGAACAAATCCAAAGAGCAAAACAATTTAATGTACTGAATGAATTTAGGGAAATAGACTACACTATTACAAGACAGTAAGATACAACTCAAAATTGTTTTATGGGTCAATTTTATCAAAATATGCTAATAGAAGCTTTAAAAAGAGCATGTCTTGAATTTTAATGAATCTTAGTAAAATTTAGTTACAGATTGAAGGTATATATAGATAGATTGGTGGACTAAAGGTCTATATACTCATCATGCTCATTAGCTAAACTATAAAATTAATTTGCTAATTTTTTGATGAATTCCAATTATATAATTTCATTTTCACATAAATCTAGTTCATGGTTCCAATTGTCTGTGATACCAATTAAGACCAATTCACAGCTCAACCACTGTCATTTATTTTTTTAAAGCATAAGGATGTCTTATTCAACTACGTGTCTAAGAAAAGACTTTTTTTCCTTAGGCTAGTTCAATGGCTATCTTTTTGTGGGACGAGGTAGAAGCTGAGCAATAGTTGATTCTGATTTTGGAGGATAATTTTCCTCTGACTTCCTCCTTGCCTTCAAGGGCTTTTTGAAAGGAAAAGATATTTTATTAAGAGAATTACTTTTATATTATTATTATTTTTTATTTTGTTTTTTAAGTATCATACAGGAAAATCAGCTTTTTCTCTTTTGGCATACAGTTCTATGAATTTTCACATGGATATAAGTCTATGTAACCACCACCACAGTCAGGTCGCAAAACAGTTTCATCACCCTGAAAAAGTCCATACTATTTCTTCCTCTCTCTCTCTCTCTCTCTCTCTCTCTCTCTCTCTCTCTCTCTCTCTCTCTCTCTCTCTCTTTCTTTCTTTCTTTCTTTCAGCTTAACAAATTGTGGAAGGATTACTTTAAAAAATCCTGTCCAGGCACATTTATATTATTTAATCCTAAAAACAAATTCAATTCTTTCTCCAGTGTTCAGAAGGAATAAATGAGCACAAATTGGTTAAATGACATGACCAAGGTCTTGTTAATGGAGAAACAGAAAAAGAAAAAAAAGCTTGATCATATCCATGCTATCTTCTTATGTACGCCACCTTCCCCTACCCTTGACTCCTGGAAACCACTACTAATCTGTTCTCTGTCCTAATGGTTTTACCTTTTCTAGTCTGTCATGTGAATGGAATCACACAGTATAGAGTCTTTTCAAACTGGCTTCCTGCACTCAGCATGCCTTTGATACTCATCCAGGTTGCTTTGATATTCATAAAAGTTTGTTACTTTTTACTGCTGAGTATGAATGTACCATATTTAGTTTATCTATTCACCCATTAAAGGCATTTGTGTTGTTTCCCATTGTGGGCAATTAGAAATAGAGCTGTGGGAAACCTTTGTGTAGAGGTTTTTGGGTGGGCATACTTTTCCTTCTTTCATTCTCCAAGTTACCAGGAATGTGATTATTGGGTCATATGATAAGTGCAGGTTTAACTTTATAGTACACTGTCCAACAATTTTCCAGACTATGAGAGTTCTGGTGCTCCAGTCCCTTAAGTTTTATTTTTGTCACTCAGGAATACAGTGTTATCTCATCGGTAATATGCATTTCCTTAAAGGCTAGTGATGTTGAAGACTTTCTCATGTGCCTATCTGCCAAATTTATATCTCTTTGGTAAAGTAACTATCCATGCCTTTGGTGGATTTTCAATTGAGTTTTTTTATTTTATTTTTGAATTTTGAGAGTTCTTTCTATGATCTGGGTAAAAATCCTTTGTCAGATATGTGATTTGCAAATATTTTCTCTCAGTCTGTAGTTTTTGTTTTGATTCTTCTAAGAGTATCTTTCACAGAGCAGAGTTTTTTATTGTGAAGCTCAGTTTATCAATTTTATTTTTTTAAGGGTTGTACTTTCGATGCCATGGCTAAGAATTCATCACCAAATTGAAGATCTCCTATGATTTTTTTCCAAAAGTTTTATAGTTTTACATCCTATACTTAGGTCTATGCTCTATTCTGAGTTAACTTTTGTTTAATGTGTGAGATTTAGATTGAGATTCATTTTTTTAACCTAAGGTTGTCCAATTGTTTCAATACCATTTGTTGAAAAAACTAGTCTTAATCCACTGAATTGATTTTGCATCTTTGTTAAAATAATAAATTGACCACATATTTGTGGGTTTATTTCTGAACTTTCTATTCTGTTTCATTGAGCTATGTATATCTATCTCTTCAACAAAACTGTACTGTCTTGATTACTGTAGCTTTATAGTAAGCCTTAAAATCAGGAATTGTGATTTGTTAAAAGATAATTTTCAGAAAAAGGTGAAATCATGACTCTCCTACAGATACCAAAATGAACACATTAAATATTTTATTTCACGTGTTAAGGAGGAAACCCAGAAGATGTTATAACCAGTTCAAAGGAAAAGTTGAAAAAACACTCATTTATATGGAGGAAGGAATGTTGAAATGAATTGCAAATGAAAACAAAATTGGTTTTTCCACAGCATGTGAGGGAAGACTTTTGAACTTATACTGGATGAGATAGACCTTGCATGCCTAGAGTTGTGAAGTGAAAAGGTGTGCTTTAGACATTACATAGTTTTCCTTTGAAGTACAATTTTTTTCCTACAGATTCCTCCAAATTTATTCTGTCTTTTTAAAAATTGTTTTAGCTCTTCTAGTTCCTTTGCCTTTTCATATAAATGTCAGAGTCAGCTTGTCCACATCTACAAAAATCCTGCTTGGTTTTTCATTGGTATTGCATTAAATCTATAGATCAATTTGGGAAGAAATGAAATCTTTGCTATATTGAGTCTTTCAATCCAAGAACAGGGCATATTTCTCCATTATTTAAGTCTTCTTTGATTTCTTTTATCAGCATTTTTCAGTTTACTGCATACAGACTTGTTAGATCTATACCAAAGTATTTCATGGTTTTGGAACTATTATAAAATGGTATTTTTATATTTTGGTTTCTAGTTGTACCTTGCTAGTAGATAGAAATGTCACTGATTTTTGAGTGATGATCTTGTACCCTGCAATTCTGCCAAGCTCACTTACTAGTTCCAGGGGCTTTATTGTAGATTGATTGAGATTTTCTACATAGACAATCATTCATCTGAGAATAGGAACAGTTTTGTTACATCCTTTTGATATGTATGTCTTTTTTTTTTTCTTGCCTTACTGCACTGGATAAGATTTCCAATTTTTATAGGAGTGGGGACAGTGGACATCCTTTACTTATTCACCACTAAGTATGATATTAGCTGAAAGTTTTTTGTAGATACTCTTTAGCTGGATGAGAAGATTCTCTTCTATTCTTAATTTTGGGGGAGGTTTTATGCAGAATGGTTGTTAGATTTTGTCAAATTCATTACTGCATCAATTGATATGATTATGAAGTTTTTCTTCTTCAGATTGCTAATATGGTAGATAAAAAGGATTGATTGATTTGTAAATCATAAACCAGCCTTGCATCCTGGAATAAACCCCACTTGGAGTGTGTTTTATTCTTTTTATATATTTTTTTATTCAATTTGATAACATTTGTTGAACATTTTTGTATCTATGCTAGTGAGGAATGTTGATAATGTCTTTGTCAGCTTTTGATGTCACAGTAATGATAGTCTCATAAAAGGAGTTGGGGCTCTGTCTGAAGGAGCGCGCATCAAAGCTTGGTGCGTGTTTCCATCTTTCTCTCCCATTTCTCAGCAAGCTCTGTTCTTTCCCCCCATGTCTTAATAAATTCTTTACTGGCCTAACTAAAAAATAAATAAGTAAAATAAAATAGTTGGGACATGTTTCTATATAATGTCTTTGTCAGCTTTTGGTATCACAGTAATGATAGTCTCATAAAATGAGTTGAGACATGTTCCCTTCTCTCCTATTTAATGGAAGAGATTGTGTAGAGCTGGTGCTATTTTTCCTTTAGGGATGTTGGTAGAATTCATCTATGAAACCATCTGGGCCTGGAGATTTCTTTTTGGAAGGTTTTAACTACAAATTCAATTTCTTTAATAGTTAAGGGAAAACTCAAGTTACATATTTCTTCATGGTTGCATTTGGGTGCTTTATGGTCCTGAGGAGTTGGTCTGTTTTATCTAAGGTACTGAATTTATGTGCATAAAGTTATTCACAGTATTCCCTTATTATCCTTTTAATGTCTACATAGGCCATAGTGATCTCCCCTCTTTCAATCCTGATATTGGGAATCTTATCATCTTACTTCTTTGTCAGACTTGCTAGAAGTTAATCAATTTTATTAATCTTGAAAACCGTTCTTTAGTTTCACTGATTTTCTCCATTAATTGTCTGTTTTCAATTTTATTGTTTTCTGCTTGTATCTTATTATTTCCTTCCTTCTCCTTGTTTTGGGTTTAGCTTGCTCTTCTTTTTCTAGTTTCTTATGGTGGAAGCTTAATTATTAATTTGATTATTTTCTTCTTTTCTGATATAAGTATTTGATGCTATAAATTTCCCCCTAAGTACTACTTTACATGGGTCCCACAAATTTTATGTTATATTCACTTTCATTTAGTTAAAAATATTTAATAATTTCTCGTGAGACTTCCTTTTTGACCCATAGATTATTTAGAAGTGTGTTGATTAATTTCCAAATGTTTGGAGATTTTTCCATTATCTCTCTTTCGTTGATGTCTAGTTTAATTCCATTATGTTCTAAGGATATACTTTGTATACTTTGGATTCTTTTAGACTTAATAAGATGTTTTAGGACTCAGGGTGTGGGCTATCTCAGTGAATGCTCGATGTGCACTTGAAAAGAATGAGTGTTCTTCTGTTGCTGGGTGAGTGTTTAAATGTCATTTAGTGCAATGATGGATACAGGCCAGTATACGTTTTCTCAAAACCTATAAAATTATGCAGTGCAAAGTGTAAACTGTAATGTAAACTATAGACCATGGTTGGTAGCAGTGCCTCAATGTGTGGTCATTAATTCTAACAAATGTACCACACTAATGCAAAATAGTGGTAATGGGGGAGAGCATGGGAGGGAGAGAGGGTGGGGTATATGGGAACCACATACACATATACACACATACACACACACACACATACACACACACACACTTTTTTTAGGAGGTACTGGGGATTGAACCTAGGACCTCGTACATGGGAAGCAGGTGCTCAATCACTGAGTTATATCCACTCCCCTCCCCTATATCTTTGATGTAACACTTGTGGAATCTAAAGCTTCTTTAAAAATAAAATTTTTTAAAAAAGATTTTAAAAGAAATCATTTAGGATCTTTCCCAGAATAGAAAGACACGAGACTCTCTTCTCTCCTAGAAAAATAGCTAAAGGACAGGCAGAAATGGCCTGGAAAAAGATCTTCTAGGGTTTAGGACACCAGGGGAAGGATGGACGCTGCCCACAAGAAAGAGGGGCAAAGGAAAAGAATCACAATGTCAAAACTGTGAGTTAAAAGCGGCAGCTGCACCTGCAGGCACCCTTCCCCGCACTGTAGACATTTTTGAATTCTCAGGTCTCAGGTTGGCAGCTACAGACAAAGGGGGTGCCAGGGATCCACCTCCCCAGAAAAGGGGAAAGAGTGGGACACAGCCTAAGGCTGACTCAGTTTTGATGCGCAAATTTTGTCTCCTGTGTCCCAGGAGCCCTTCCAGGCTGGGTGAGGCCATGCCATTGTTTGCCTTGGAACCTGGCAAGGGGCTAAAGAGATCTGACCCTCTCAATCTCCCTCTCTACTAACTGGGACTGATTGTTAAGGATGCAGAGAGTGGAATTATTTCCTACCCATGAGGGGGCTGCCAGCAAAGGTTGGAGAACCACCGCTGAGAAAGTTTGAATTATGAGGCTCTCAGCCTCCAGGCAGGATCCCCTATCACATGAGTTCTTAACCTTTTTTGTTCCACGGAACCCTTTGCCAGTCAGATGAAATGAATAATACTGTAATTTATTTATTGCATACATTCATAAGTGAAGGAAATGCTAGAATTTAGTTAGAGGTCCGAGAAAAATAAAGATAAAAGTTGATTTTTTTTTTCAATTCAAGTTCAAGGACCCCCTGAAGTATTTCCTCAGACCCCTTGGGGGGATGTGGACCCCTGGTTAAGAACCCCTGCTCTATCACATTGATCCAGTCTGTGTTGCAGCAAACACACTACAACAGGCTTTGAACTGAGTGGGCTACCAAAGAGCACCATCTTCTGGCAGACTAAGGAAATGCACATGAGAAAATTAGAAGTAAATAAGTAAGAGAGGCTTCTTCAGACCTTTACAGCCTCCCTCCCCAAGGCCCTTGGAAGTGGGTCTGCAACCCATTACTGGGTCCAGGGCCCAGATTTGCACAATTAACAGGGACAATCCTAAAGACAGAGATAAGTTTAAACCAAGAATCAAAGAAGAGCAGTAACACACAGCTTCTTGCCACTAAATCCCTATAAAAGAGACAGAAATTGAGCATCTAAGTAAATTCACCATACTAATCAGATGCCTAGACATCAGCAAAATATGACAAGTCATACCAGAAAATGGAAGAAATGGCCCAAGAAAAGGAATTCCTCAAAGCCCCAGAAGAAACACAGGATTTGAGACAACTAATCAAAGGGATGCACACAAATTTCCAAGATCAAATTAATGAGTTAAAGACAATATGGCAAAAGAGATAAAGGACATCAAGAAGACACTGAGCAAGCACAAAGAAGAATTTGAAAACCTGAACAGAAAAGTAACCAGAGCTCATGGGAATGAAAGATATGACAGGTGAGATCAAAAACACATTAAAGGCATACAACAGCAGACTCAAAATAATAATAAGTGATACAGAAGACATAACAGCTGAAATTGAAGAGAGAAAAGAACATAGAGAGAAAAGAATGGAAAAAATTGAGCAGGAACTCAGGGAATTGAATGATAACATGAAACACAACAACATACATGTCATGGGAGTTCCAGAAGGAGAAGAGAAGTGAAAAGGGGTAGAAAGAGTATTTGAGGAAATAATGGCTGAAAATTTCCCAACTCTCATGAAAGAAATGAACTTACATGTCCAAGAAGCATAGCATACACCAATCAGAATAAATCTGAATAAACCTACTCCAAGATAAATACTACTCAGAATGTCAAACATCAAAGATAAAGAGAAAATTCTGAAAGCAGCAAGAGAGAAGCAAACCATTACATACAAGCAATGCCCAGTAAGACTTATGGCAGATTTCTCATCAGAAACCATGGAGGCAAGAAGACAGTGGTATGATACAATTAGGATACTGAAAGAGAAGAACTGCCAGCCCAGAATTCTTTTTCCAGCAAAATTATCCTTCGAATATGAAGGTGAGTTTAAAATATTCACAAATGAACAGAAACTAAGAGAGTTCGTCAAAAAGTTTCCACTTTTGCAGGAAATATTAAAGGAAAACTTACAGCCTGAAACAAAAAGAAAGGAGAGGGAGGCTTGGAGGAGAGTATAGATGAAAGAATAGCAGAAAGGATAACCAAAAGAATAAAAAGACAGACAAAATATGATGTGACATATTAAAACCAAAGAATAAAATGGTGGAAGTAAATAATACATTTACAGTAATATCATTGAATGTGAATGGATTAAACTCCTCAATCAATAGATATATGATGACAGAATGGGGAAAAAAATAATAACAACAAACATGAGACATCCATATGCTGCCTACAAGAGACTCACATTAGACCCAGGGATACAAACCTTTCACCTGAAAGTGAAAGGTTGCAGAAAGATACTCCACACAAACATCAACCAAAAATGATCAGCAGTAGCTATACTAATATCAGACAAAACAGACTTTTTTTTTTTTTCAAAACAGACTTTAAATGCAAAA
This sequence comes from Cabassous unicinctus, assembly GCA_029593785.1. Taxonomy (NCBI): domain Eukaryota; kingdom Metazoa; phylum Chordata; class Mammalia; order Cingulata; family Chlamyphoridae; genus Cabassous; species Cabassous unicinctus. The sequence continues at coordinate 17,340 of JAQZBX010056130.1, forward strand.
AACATTATAAGAGATACAGAAAACCATTATATATTAATAAAAGGGACAAGCCACCAGGAAGAAATAAATGTCTATGCACCTAACCAGGGAGCCCCAAAATACATGTGGCAAACTCTGGCAAAACTGAAGGAATAAATAGACGTCTCTATAATAATAGTTGGAGACTTCAACATACCACTTACATCATTAGAGAGATCAACTAGACAGAAGATCAACAGGGAAACAGAGAACTTGAACAATATGATAAATGAGCTAGACCTAACAGACATATACAGAACATTGGACCCAAACTCAGTGGGTTATACGTTCTTCTCAAGTTCCCATGGATCTTTCTCAGGGTAGACCACATGTTAAGTCAAATGCAGGTCTCAATAAATATAAAAAGATTGAAATTATACAAAGCACCTTCTCAGATCATAATAGAATGAAACTGGAAATCGATAATACACAGGAAAGAGGTAAAATCACAAATGTGTGGAGGCTGAACAACACACGCTTAAATAATCAGTGGGTCAAAGAAGAAATTGTAAGTGAAATTAGTAAATATCTTGAAACTAATGAAAATGAAAACACAACATTTCAAAATTTATGGGATATAGCAAAGTCACTGCTGAGAAGGAAATTGTAGCCCTAACTGCCTATGTTAAAAAAGAAGACGGGAAGCGGGTGTGGCTCAGTGGATAGAGCCCCCGTTTACCATATGGGAGGCCCGGGTTCGCGTCCCGAGGCCTCCTTGTGAGGGCACGCCGGCCTGAGCGGTGCGATGGGCTGATGCAGCAACCTCACGGCAGGAAGCGGGTGTGGTGCAATGGATAGAGCACCCATTTACCATATGAGAGGCCCGGGGTTCGCTTCCCGGCGCCTCCTTGTGAGGGCAGGCCGGCTCGCGCGGCGCCGTGGGCTGATGCGGCAAGACCTCA
>JAQZBX010056131.1:0-18263 GCA_029593785.1 Cabassous unicinctus
TTGCCTCTCCATTTGAGTTATCGGCTAGGTTGGTCACTGACCCCTTAAACAATAAAAGTGTCTACAACATCTCTGGTTGTGCTCCTGAAGTGAATGGAGACTACTTTGCAGTTTCAAACTCCTGTACCAGCCAACGATGGCTTAATATAGTCAAATGTACAATGGATATCACCTCCAGACTGGCACTGTTTCATAGTGCCAAAGAGTGCTATACACCAGGCCAGTAGAATACTGGAACCTACTTTCCTCGCTTCTCTCTAGAGTCAATGGTGCTGGTATGTCACTTGGTGAAGGACATACCAAGTGGAGCAATGATCACCAGAGTACTGTGAGTAGAACTTAAACACAATTGGCATTATGGCCTGCTCCCATGGAGAGAAAACATGTAAGATATTGCAAACCTAAAACTTAAATCTACTAATAACAGCTCAAAAAAAAAAAACCCAAAAAACTTATGCTCTGAGTAGTACATTAATTAATATTAAGTACTGTATTCTAATCCTATTCTAAATATATGCCTGATAGTGTGGCATATATTCTACATATTATTCTATATTCTTAATATTCTTAATATTGTTATTCTATATACTTAACATTATGTTCCTAATAAATATCCTATGTTTAATCATCCCTGTCCTAGCAATAGCCTTCCTAACACTAGTTGAATGAAAAATCCCAGGCTACATGCAACTACGCAAAGGCCCAAACATTGTAGGACCATATGGCCTACTCCAACCAATTGCTGATGCAGTCAAGCTATTCATCAAAGAACCCCTCCGACCATTAACATCATCAAAACCTATATTCATCTTGGCCCCCACACTAGCCTTTTCCCTGGCCCTATCCCTATGAATCCTAATACCAGTATCACACCCACTTATCAACCTCAACCTGGGCGTACTATTCATCCTAGCCCTCTCCAGCCTAGCAGTATACTCAATCCTATGGTCTGGCTGAGCCTCCAACTCAAAATATGCCCTCATCGGAGCCCTACGGGCAGCAGCACAAACAATCTCCTACAAAGTAATCCTAGCCATTATCCTATTGTCAATCATAATAATAAATGGCTCATTCACACTGTCTACCTTAACCACAACTCAAGAACACCTATGACTAATCTTCCCACTATGACCCCTGGCAATAATATGATTTATCTCAACACTAGCAGAAACAAATCGAGCCCCATTCGACCTTACCGAAGGTGAATCCAAGCTAGTATCTGGATTCAACGTCGAATATGCAGCAGGACATTCACCCTGTTTTTCATAGCCGAATACACTAACATCATTATAATAAATGCACTAACAACAACCTTATTTCTAGAAGCCCTGCACAACCCCCTCTTCCCAGAACTATTCACAACAAATTTCGTCACAAAAACCCTCATCCTCACCGTCATATTCCTATGGGTACGAGCATCATACCCACGATTTTGTTACGACCAACTAATGCACCTATTATGAAAGAGCTTCCTACCACTGAATCTGGCACTATGCATACTTCACGTATCCACCCCCGCAATATCTGCAGGAATCCCACCACACATGTAGGAATATGTCTGACAAAAGAATTACTTTGATAGAGTAAAACATAGAGGTTACAATCCTCTTATTCCTAGAGTCGTAGGACTTGAAACTTCACCTGAGAACTCAAAAATCTCCATGCTCCCATATTACACCACACTCTAAGTAAGGTCAGCTAACTAAGCTATCAGGCCCATACCCCGAAAATGTAGGTTCACAACCTTCCCGTTCTAATAAACCCAATCATCTTTACCATTATCCTACTCAACCTATTCTTAGGAACAATAATCACCATAATCAGCTCCCACTGACTGCTAATTTGAATAGGACTAGAAATAAACATGTTCTCCATAATCCCAATTCTAATAATGAAACCAAACCCCCGATCCACAGAAGCAGCCACCAAGTACTTCCTAACCCAAGCAACAGCATCCATACTCTTAATACTAGCCGTAATCATTAACCTAACCCACTCAGGCCAATGAACAATTATAAAAATATTTAACCCCATAGCATCCTACACAATAACCATAGCACTAGCTATAAAACTACGACTAGCCCCATTCCATTTCTGAGTCCCAGAAGTAACCCAAGGAACCCCCCTTACACCAGGCATAATCCTCCTCACATGACAAAAACTAGCCCCAATAGCAATCATATATCATATCTACCCAACCATCAACTTCAACATAATACTTACCATAGCCATCCTGTCAATTATAATCGGGGGCTGAGGAAGCCTAAACCAAACACAACTACGAAAAATTATAGCCTGCTCATCCATTGCACATATAGGGTGAATAACATCTATCAGCTCATTCAACCCCTCACTCACAATCCTAAACCTAGCAATTTACCTAACAATAACAATCACAGTGTTCATCTTATTCATCAACAACTCATCTACCACCACCCTATCAATATCACTCATGTGAAACAAAGCCCCAATCCTAACCGCCATGACTCTAGCGACACTACTATCAATAGGAGGACTACCCCCACTGTCAGGTTTCCTCCCAAAATGAATAATCATCCAAGAACTTACAAAAAACAGTATAATCTTACTTCCAACCATCATAGCCATACTAGCACTACTAAACCTCTACTTCGTCATACGACTGGTCTACTCAACATCACTAACCATATTCCCGTCAACCAATAACATAAAAATGAAGTGAAAAATTAAGCCAACAAAATTCCCACCCTTCACATCAACCCTAATCATCATATCTACCATGACAATTCCACTAACCCCAATATAGTAATTCTAAACTAGGGATTTAGGTTAAACAAGACCAAGAGCCTTCAAAGCTCTAAGCAAGTGTAAATTACTTAATCCCTGAACCAAAGATTGCGAGACTATACCCCACGTCTTCTGGACGCAAACCAGACACTTTAATTAAGCTAAATCCTCACTAGATTGATGGGCTCCAACCCCATGAAACTTTAGTTAACAGCTAAACACCTTAGACATCTGGCTTCAATCTACTTCTCCCAACGTAAGAAAAAAAGGCGGGAGAAGTCCCGGCAGCATTTGAGGCTGCTTGCTTGAATTTGCAATTCAAATAACACATCGGAGCCTTGGCTAAAAAAGGACTTCACCTTTGTCTTTAGATTTACAGTCTAATGCTTGCTCAGCCATTTTACCTATGTTCATCACATGGTGATTATTTTCAACAAACCACAAAGATATTGGAACTTTATATTTACTATTTGGTGCCTGAGCCGGAATGGTAGGCACTGCCCTAAGCCTACTAATCTGAACTGAATTAGGACAACCAGGAACACTACTAGGGGACGACCAAATTTACAATGTAATTGTAACTGCCCATGCATTTGTCATAATTTTCTTCATAGTCATACCGATTATAATTGGTGGCTTTGGTAACTGACTAGTGCCACTAATAATTGGTGCCCCAGACATAGCATTTCCACGAATAAATAACATAAGCTTTTGACTTCTCCCTCCTTCATTCCTACTACTACTAGCCTCATCAATAGTCGAAGCCAGAGCAGGAACAGGCTGAACGGTCTACCCGCCACTGGCAGGCAACCTGGCCCACGCAGGAGCATCTGTAGACCTCACTATCTTCTCACTACACTTAGCAGGGGTGTCATCTATCTTAGGGGCAATCAACTTTATTACCACCATTATTAACATAAAACCCCCTGCCATAACCCAATATCAGACTCCACTATTCATCTGATCTGTACTGATCACAGCAGTTCTCCTACTACTATTGCTACCAGTCCTTGCCGCTGGCATCACCATACCATTAACAGATCGAAACCTCAATACCACATTCTTCGACCCAGCAGGCAGGGGTGACCCTATTCTTTATCAACACCTATTCTGATTCTTTGGACACCCAGAAGTGTATATCCTCATCTTACCAGGATTCGGCATGATTTCACACATTGTCATCTACTACTCTGGTAAAAAAGAACCATTCGGTTACATGGGAATGGTGTGGGCTATAATATCAATCGGCTTCCTAGGTTTCATCATATGGGCCCACCACATATTTACAGTAGGTATAGACGTAGACACATCAGCCACAATAATTATTGCTATTCCAACCGGAGTAAAAGTATTCAGCTGACTAGCTACACTGCACGGAGGGAATATTAAATGATCCCCGCCCATACTATGAGCCTTAGGTTTTATTTTCCTATTTATGGTAGGGGGTCTTACAGGAATTGTACTAGCTAACTCATCTCTAGATATTGTCCTGCATGACACTTACTATGTAGTAGCCCATTTTCACTACGTCCTCTCTTTAGGGGCTGTATTCGCCATTATAGGCGGCTTCGTCCACTGATTCCCTCTATTCACAGGATACACTCTAAACCTAACATGAGCCAAAACCCACTTTATCATTATATTTGTTGGCGTAAACCTGACATTCTTCCCTCAACACTTCCTAGGCCTATCAGGTATACCACGATGTTACTCTGACTACCCAGACGCGTATACAATATGAAATACCGTATTATCAATAGCATCTTTCATCTCACTCATGGCGGTTATACTAATAATCTTCATAATCTGAGAGGCATTCGCATCTAAACGAGAAGTATCACTAGTCGAACTCACACCTACCAATATCGAGTGACTACATGGCTGCCCTCTACCATATCACACATTCGAGGAGCCCGCTTATGTAAAAGTGTAACCGAGAAAGGAAGGAATCAAACTCCCAAAAACCGGTTTCAGGCCAGCTTCATAGCCTCTATGGCTTTCTCCACATGAGGCATTAATAAAATAATTATATAACTTTGTCAAAGTTAAATTATAGGTTAAAGCCCTTTATGCCGCCTATGCCCTACCCACTCCAATTAGGAATTCAAGATGCCACATCACCCATCATGGAAGAATTATTACACTTCCACTACCATACGCTTATAATCGTTTTCCTGATCAGCTCCCTAGTACTCTACATCATCACACTTATACTAACAACAAAACTCACCCACGCAAGCACAATGGATGCCCAAGAAGTAGAGACAGTATGAACTATCCTACCCGCCATTATTCTAATCCTCATTGCACTTCCATCCCTATGAATCCTCTATATGATAGATGAAATTAACAACCCACTACTAACCATCAAAGCCATGGGACACCAGTGATACTGAAGCTATGAATACACAGACTTCGAAGACCTAAACTTCGACTCATACATAATCCCAACTACAGACTTAAAACCAGGGGAGCTCCGACTATTAGAAGTGAATTACCGACTCGTTCTACCAATAGAATTATCAGTATGCATAGTAATCTCATCAGAAGACGTCCTGCACTCATGGGCCATACCATCCCTAGGCCTTAAAACAGATTCAATCCCCGGCCGATTGAACCAAGCTACACTAATATCTACTTGTCCAGGACTATATTACGACCAATGCTCAGAAATCTGCGGCTCAAACCATAGCTTTATGCCAATTGTCCTAGAACTAGTCCCATTAAAACACTTTGAGAACTGATCAACATCGATACTTTAAACTCCTTGAGATGCTAAAATAGCATTAACCTTTTAAGTTAAAGACTGAGAGTGTAATAAATCTCTCCTCAATGAAATGCCTCGACTGGACACATCTACGTGATTCACCATCATTCTATCAATACTACTATCACTATTTATACTCATGCAATTAAAATTCACCAAACACAGCTCATTCTCCCAACCACAACCTAACACGGCAGAAAAACCAAAACACACAACCCCCTGAGAGACAAAATGAATGAAAATTTATTTGCCTCATTCGCTGCACCTACAATAATAGGACTGCCAGTAGTCACATTAATCATTATATTCCCAAGCATTTTATTTCCCACCCCTAAACGCCTAATTAATAACCAAATTGTAGCCATTCAACAGTGATTAGTAAATATAATTCTAAAACAAATAATGAACATCCACAACACCAAAGGACGCACATGAGCACTCATACTAGTCTCACTCATCATCTTCATTGGCGCAACAAATCTCCTAGGCCTCCTGCCACATATGTTCACCCCAACCACCCAACTATCCATAAACCTGGCAATAGCAATCCCCCTATGGGCTGGCACAGTAGCCACAGGCTTCCACCACAAAACCAAAGCTTCACTAGCCCACTTCCTACCACAAGGAACCCCGATTCCCCTAATCCCAATACTAATTATTATCGAGACCATTAGCCTATTTATTCAACCTATGGCCCTAGCCATTCGACTAACCGCAAACATCACAGCGGGCCACCTACTTATTCACTTAATCAGCGGCGCCACCCTTGCACTAATGTCCATTAGCCCCACAACAGCCTCAATCACATTTATCATCCTAATTCTGCTTACAATTCTAGAATTTGCCGCAGCACTTATTCAAGCTTACGTCTTCACACTCCTAGTGAGCCTATACTTACATGATAATACCTAAGGACCCACCAAACACATGCCTACCACATGGTAAACCCAAGCCCTTGACCACTCACAGGAGCATTATCAGCCCTACTAATAACATCAGGTCTAACCGTATGATTTCACTTTAACTCCATAACTCTACTAACACTAGGCCTAACCACTAACTTCTTAACAATGTATCAATGATGATGAGACATAATCCAAGAAAGCACATTTCAAGGTCACCACACAACCATCGTGCAAAAAGGGTTACGATACGGCATAATCCTATTCATCGTATCAGAAGTCTTTTTTGTGGGATTCTTCTGAGCCTTCTACCACTCTAGCCTAGCTCCAACCCCAGAACTGGGAGGATGCTGACCCCCAACAGGGATTCACCCACTAAACCCACTCGAAGTTCCACTCTTAAACACTTCAGTCCTTCTTGCCTCAGGTGTATCTATCACTTGAGCCCATCACAGTCTAATAGAAGGACACCAAAAACACATACTCCAAGCCCTATTTATTACCATTACCCTGGGGGTATACTTCACCCTACTACAAGCCTCAGAATACTTCGAAACACTGTTTACAATCTCCGATGGCGTGTATGGAGCCACTTTCTTCATGGCAACGGGATTCCACGGACTCCACGTAATCATTGGTTCCTCATTCCTAATTGCATGCTTCATACGACAACTAAAATTCCACTTCACGTCCAGCCACCATTTTGGATTTGAAGCCGCCGCTTGATACTGACATTTTGTAGACATAGTATGACTATTCCTCTATGTATCTATTTACTGATGAGGATCCTGTTCTCTTAGTATTAAATAGTACAATTGACTTCCAATCAATTAGTTTCGGCACAAATCTGAAATAGAACAATAAACCTGTGAGTAACCCTAATCATTAACACATCCCTGTCCTCCTTACTTGTCCTTATCGCATTCTGATTGCCGCAATTAAACATATATACAGAGAAATCAAGCCCATACGAGTGCGGCTTTGACCCCATAGGATCAGCCCAACTTCCATTCTCAATAAAATTCTTCCTAGTAGCCATCACATTCTTACTATTCGACCTAGAGATTGCCCTTCTATTATCACTACCATGAGCCTCTCAGGCCACAAACCTAACCCCTATACTAATCACAGCTCTATTCCTCATCTCACTGCTAGCATTAGGACTGGCCTATGAATGGGTTCAAAAAGGACTAGAATGAACTGAATATGGTAGCTAGTTTAATTTAAAACAACTGATTTCGACTCAATAAACTATGATTTAGTTCATAGCTGCCACATGCTATCAATTTACTCAAACGTGCTTATAGCATTCATAATGGCCCTAACAGGACTCTTAGTATACCGATCACATATAATATCCTCCCTACTATGCCTAGAAGGCATACTGTCTTTATTTGTCTTAAGTACCCTAATAATCCTAAACGTTCACTTCACCATATCCACCATAATGCCAATTATCCTCATAGTCTTCACCGCCTGCGAAGCCGCTGTAGGCCTAGCTCTACTAGTAATAGTATCTAACACCTATGGTCTAGACCATGTACTAAACCTAAACCTACTACAATGCTAAAACTAATCATCCCCACCCTCATACTCATCCCCTTAACCTGACTGTCCAAAAAAAGCATAATCTGAATCAACTCAACCACCCACAGCATCCTAATTAGTCTAATCACCCTTTCCATGCTCTTCCAAACGACAAACTCCAACCTAAACTTCTCACCAACATTCTTTGCCGACCCACTTTCAACACCACTAATCCTTCTCACTACATGACTACTACCCCTGATAATCATTGCCAGCCAATCACATCTAACCAAAGAAAACACCACCCGAAAAAAAACTATATATCTCAATGCTCATCTCACTTCAAGCACTGCTAATCATAACATTTACCACCACAGAATTAATTTTATTTTATATCTTATTCGAGGCCACACTAATCCCAACCCTCATTATCATTACCCGGTGGGGAAATCAAGCAGAACGACTAAACGCGGGGTACTACTTCTTATTCTACACGCTAGCCGGATCATTACCCCTATTAGTTACCTTGATTTACATACAAAACACTATTGGCTCACTAAATCTGCTCATCATCCAATACTGAACTCCAACACTACCACATTCCTGAACATCCAAACTTATATGACTAGCATGCATAATAGCATTTATGGTAAAAATACCACTCTACGGCCTACACCTCTCACTTCCGAAAGCACACATAGAAGCACCCATCGCAGGATCAATAGTACTAGCAGCCATCCTACTAAAACTAGGCGGCTACGGCATAATACGAATTACAATAATCTTAGACCCCACCACAGAGCATATAGCCTACCCATTCATAATACTCTCACTATAAGGCATAGTAATAACAAGTTCAATTTGTCTAGGCCAGACAGACCTAAAATCATTAATCGCTTACTCATCCGTTAGCCACATAGCTCTGGTAATCATAGCCATCCTTATCCAAACATCCTTAAGTTTTATAGGAGCCACAGCACTAATAATCACACAAGGACTACTATTCTGCCTGGCCAACACCAACTACGAACGAACTCACAGCCGCACCATAATTTTAGCTCAAGGACTACAAACCTCCTACCCCTAATGGCCTCATGATGACTACTAGCAAGCTTAAGTAACTTAGCACTGCCTCCCACAATCAACCTAATTGGAGAACTATTTGTAGCCATCACAACATTCACCAGGTCACACTTCACGATTATACTTGTAGGACTCAACATGCTAATCACAGCCTTGTACTCTCTCTACATGCTAATTACCACCCAACAAGGAAAATTCACCTACCACATCCATACCATTAAACCAACATTCACACGAGAAAACACCCTCATACTAATACACCTCCTACCAATTATACTACTCTCAATTAACCCTAAAATCATCCTAGGACCCTTATACTATGAATATAGTTTACCAAAAACCCTAGACTGTGAACCTAGTAACAGAATCTAAAGCATTCTTATTCACCAAGAAAGTATTACAAGAGCTGCTAACTCCTGTCAGCCATGTATAATTAACATGGCTTTCTTACTTTTATAGTATAACAGTAATCCGTTGGTCTTAGGAACCAAAAACTTGGTGCAAATCCAAATAAAAGTAATTAACCTAATAGCCCCCCTAACCATTATAACCCTTTTCATCCTCACACTCCCAATTGCATTATCCTACTTCAAGACATACAAAACCAAACTTTACCCCCACTACGTGACGACCACCATCTCATAAGCATTCTTAACCAGCATAATCCCAACCACAGTATTCCTGTACTCAGGACAAGAAATATATATCTCAAACTGGCACTGAATAACAGTACAGACTATAAAACTATCCCTGAGCTTCAAACTAGACTTCTTCTCACTCACCTTCGTACCAATCGCACTATTTGTCACCTGATCTATCATAGAATTCTCACTATGGTATATACACTCAGACCCACACATCAACCGATTCTTCAAATACCTCCTTCTATTCCTTATTATAATAATCATTTTAGTGACCGCCAACAACATATTTCAACTCTTCATTGGTTGGGAAGGGGTAGGAATCATATCATTCCTCCTCATTGGATGGTGATATGGATGAACAGATGCCAACACCACGGCCCTGCAGGTGATCCTATATAACCGAATTGGAGATACTGGCTTTATCGTAACAATAGCATGATTTCTTTTACACCTAAACTCATGAGACTTCCAACAAATTTTCACACTAAACCCCAACAACTCCTTACCCCTACTGGGACTCCTACTGGCTGCAGCCGGAAAATCAGCCCAATTCAGGCTACACCCCTGACTACCATCAGCCATAGAAGGACTCACTCCAGTATCAGCCCTACTGCACTCAAGCAATATAGCAGTAGCAGGGGTCTTCCTACTAGTGCGATTCCAACCACTTCTACAAAACAACCCCCTCATGCTATGGTAGTTGGTTGGTGGTTGTAGCTGGGTGGTCTTTGTTTGTAAGTATCTTCATTGTAATTGAAATTACTCGCGGGCATTAGATGAAGAGTAGTATGGCTAGGGATAAGGAAATGAGGAAAGACAGGAAGTACAGTTTGATTAGTCCTTTTTGGTTAGATGTAACTATAGATGCTGAAAATTGAAGTTGGGAGATACTTTAGGGAGCGATTTTTTTCTAATCAGACCAAGTCTAGGAGTGAGGCTAGGTTTTGGCTATTGATAGACTATAGTATGGGGTTAGTCGATGTATAGTGTTTGGGTAGAATCCTAGGAGGGAAGAGAATGAGTGTGGATGTGTTGGGTAGTTGGTTTGGAGGTTAAGTATGATTTGGTTTAGTTCCATTGCTAGGGCAAATCCTGTGATTGTGACAGCAATTGCTGTTAGTTTTAGATAGTTTGGTATGGTGGTTTGTGGTATTAATAGGGGTGGAATAAAATTTGAGATTAAGAAGCCAGCGAAGATGCTGCCTAGTGCTAGTCATTTGATGGGGTTTAGTAGGGCTGGGTTGTTTTCATTAATTAGGATTAGTGTTGGGAATCATGGTTGGCCAAGGAGAGCAAAGATGAGTTGGGTGCTGTATATAGCTCTGAAGGAGGTGGTGATTAGAGTAATTAAAAGGGCTCAGGCATTTGAGTAGGATGTGTTTGCTGCTTCGATGATGAGATCTTTGGAGTAGAAGCCTGTAAGGAATGGTATTCCTGTTAGTGTCAGACTTCCGATTATAAGGGCAGTTGAAGTGAAAGGTATGGCTTTTAGTAATCCACCTATTTTTCGAATATCTTGTTTGTTGTTTAGGCTGTGGATGATGGATCCAGAGCATATGAATAGTATGGCCTTGAAGAATGCGTGTATACAAATGTGGAGGAACGCTAGGTGGGGTTGATTTAGTCCGATGGTGACTACCATCTGTACGGGCCACTGTAATTACCAACCTTTTATCAGCCATCCCATATATCGGAACTGACCTTGTAGAATGAATCTGAGGGGGCTTTTCAGTTGACAAAGCCACCCTGACATGATTCTTTGCTTTCCACTTTATCCTACCATTTATCATAGCAGGCTTCGTAGTGGTCCACCTGCTATTCCTACACGAAACAGGATCTAACAACCCAACAGGCATCTCATCAAGCATGGATGCAGTCCCATTTCACCCATACTACACCATCAAAGACATCCTGGGCCTATTCTTCACAATTCTGTTTCTAATAACCCTAGTACTATTCTCCCCAGACTTCCTGGGAGACCCAGACAACTACACCCCAGAAAACCCCCTAAGCACACCCCCCCACATCAAGCCAGAATGGTACTTCTTATTTGCCTATGCAATCCTATGATCAATTCCCAACAAACTAGGAGGGGTGCTAGACCTGCTCTGCTCCATCCTAGTCCTAGCAATCATCCCCATACTCCATACAGCAAAACAACACAGCCTAATATTCCGACCTATTAGTCAATGCCTCTTCTGAACGCTAGTTGCCAATTTACTTGTTCTAACATGAATTGGAGGCCAACCAGTTGAGCACCCATTTATTATCATCGGCCAAGTAGCATCAATCTTATACCTCACTATATTCTTAATTATTATATATATTTAGAATATAGAATAACAATATTCTAAATATATGCCTGATGATTATAGTTACATCTTTTCTATTCTAGATCATATACAGAGGGACACTGAACATATTAAAAGTCCTGGTAAACTTCATTTTCTAAGTAGTTAATGAATATGCTTAACCCTGGTATCCCTCTTAGCCCTTGTTCCAGAAAGTCTTAAAAATCAACTGGGATTCCCATACTCCCTGGCATCCACCCTCCTCAGGGAAAGTAGAAAAGATAAACCAGGGCTTAAAAGACAAGTTACCAAACTGATGCTAGAAACTGGCTTGCCTTGATCTAAATGTCTGCCACTTGTATTGTTAAGAGTTAAGGTAAAGTCTAGGAAAGACCTAGGTTTGCCCCCACATGAAATCCTGTTTAGACACCCTTATCCTGCTAAGATAGGATCTCCTTATCAATAGGAAAGCAAAGATAAATTTTATTTTTACTTTATTTTGTACATTTAATAATTGAAAATATAAACAATTAAAAACTAAAAAGTAAACACAGATGAATAAATATATACATTTCTCAATTAAATGTAATGGATACATATAAAAAAATTTTTTTGAATCAAACAATATGTTACACAATATATTTGGTTCATAGTAACACATTCATACAGTATTTGTACTTTTGTGTCTGGCTTGCTTCGCTCAATATAATGTCCTCCAGGTTCATCCATGTTGTCATATACTTTATGACTTCATTTCTTCTTAAAGCTGCATAACATTCTATCATGTGAATAGACCACAGTTTGTTTATCCATTCTTCTGTTGATGGACACCTGGATTATTTCCAACTTTTGGCAATGGTGAATAATGTTGGTATGAACATTGGTGTGCAGATGTCTGTTCATGTCACTGCTCTCAGTTCTTCTGGGTATATACCCAGTAGTGGTATTGCAGGGTCACGTGGCAAGTCTATATTCAACTTTTTTAGGAGCTGCCAAACAGTCCTCCATAGTGGCTGTACCATTCTGCATTCCCACCAACAGTGAAGAAGTGTTCCTATCTCTCCACATCCTCTCCAACACTTGTAGGTCTCTGTCTTTTTAATAGTGGCCATTCTGATAGGTGTAAAATGATATCTTATTGTAGTTTTGATTTGCATTTCCCTAATCATGAGTGATGTTGAGCATTTCTTCATGTGTTTTTTTGCCATTTGTATTTCTTCTTTGGAGAAATGTCTATTCAAGTCTTTCGCCCATTTTTTAATTCGGTCGTTTGTCATTTTATTGTTGAGTAGTAACTTCTCTTTATATATCCTGGATATTAAACCCTTATAGATATGTGATTTCCAAATATTTTTTCCCATTGAGTTGGCTGCCTTTTCACCCTTCAGACAAAGTCCTGTGAGGTGCAAAAGTGTTTAATTTTGAGGAGGTCCCAATTATCTATTTTTTCTTTTGTTGCACGTGCTTTGGCTGTAAGGTCCAAGAAACCACCACCTACTACAAGGTCTTGAAGATGTTTCCCTACATTTTCTTCTAGTAGTTTTATGGTCCTGGCTTTTATATTTAGATCTTTGGTACATTTTGAGTTGATTCTTGTATAGGGGGTGAGATAGGGGTCCTCTTTCATTCTTTTGGTTATAAATATCCAGTTCCCCCAACACCAATTGTTGAAGAGACTGTTTTTTCCCATTAGCGTGGGCTTGGTAGGTTTGTAAAAAACCTGTTGACTGTATAGGTGAGGGTATATTTCTGGGTTCTCAATTCTATTCCACTGATAGATGTGTCTATCTTTATGCCAGTACCATGCTGTTTTGACCACTGTAGCTTTGTAATATGTTTCAAGGTCAGGCAGTGAAATTCCTCTCACGTTGCTCTTCTTTTTTAGGATGCTTTTGGCTATTCGGGTGCACTTACCCTTCCAGATGAATTTGGTAATTGCCTTCTCTAATTCTGCAAAGTAAGCTGTTGGGATTTTGATTGGTATTGCATTTGGGCAAGATTGACATCTTCACAATATTTATTCTTCCAATCCACAAACACGGAATGTCTTTCCATTTGTTTAGGTCTTTTAAATTTTCTTTTGCATTGTTTTGTAGTTTTCTGCATATAGGTCCTGTACTTCTTTGGTTAAATTAACCCCTAGGTATTTGAGTCTTTTTGTTGCTATTGAAAATGGAATTTTCCCCCTGATTTCCTCCTCAGGTTGTTCAGTATTAGTGTACAAAAACATCACTGATTTTTGCGTGTTGATCTTGTATCCTGCCACTTTGCTGAACTCATTTATTAGTTCAAGTGGCTTTGTTGTGGATACTTTAGGATTTTCTAAGTACAGGATCATGTCATCCACAAACAGTGAGAGTTTTACTTCTTCTTTTCCTATTTGCATGCCTTTAATTTTTTTTTCTTGTCTAATTACCCTAGCTAGAACTTCTAGTACAATGTTGAATAACAATGGTGACAGTGGGCATCCTTGTCTTGTTCCTGATCTTAGAGGGAAAGCTTTCAACCTTTCCCCATTGAGTATGATGTTGGTTGTGGGTTTTTCATAGAGGAATTTCAAAATTGCTCATATTGAGGAATTTTCCTTTTATGCCTATCTTTTGAAGTGTTTTTATCAAAAAAGGATGCTGGATTTTGTTGAAGCCTTTTCTGCATCTATTGAGATGATCATGTGGCTTTTTTCCTTCAATTTGTTAGTGTGGTGTATTACATTGATTGATTTTCTTATGTTGAGCCAGCCTTGCATACCAGGAATAAGTCCCACTTGGTCGTAATGTATAAGTCTTTTGATATGCTGTTGGATTCGATTTGTAAGTATTTTGTTGAGAATTTTTGCATCTATGTTCATTAGAGAGATTGGTCTGTAATTTTCTTTTCTTGTAGAATCATTATCTGGCTTTGGTATTAGGGTGATGTTGGCTTCATAAAATGTGTTGGGTAATTTTCCCTCTTCTTCAATTTTTTGGAAGATTTAAACAGGATTGGTGGTAATTCTTTTTGAAATGCTTTTGAAATTCACCTGTGAGGCCATCTGGTCCTGGACTTTTCTTTGCTGGGAGATTTTTGATGATGGATTCATTCTCCTTAATTGTAATTGGTTTGTTAAGTTCTTGTACTTCTTGCAGCGTCAGTGTATGTTGGCTGTGCGTTTTTAGAAATTTGTCCATTTCATCTAGGTTGTCTAGTTTGTTGGCCTATAGTTTCTCATAATATCCTCTTATGATTCTTTTTATTTCTTTGAGGTCATTTGTAACTTCCCCCCTTTCATTTCTGATTGTATTTATTTGCATCTTCTCTCTTTTTTTCTTTGTTAATCTAGCAAGGGGTTTGTCAATTTTATTGATCTTCTCAAAGAACCAGCTTTTGGTTTTGTTGATTTTCTCTATTGTTTGTCTTTTCTCATTTTCAATTATTTCTGCTCTAATCTTTATTATTTCTTTCCTTCTGCTTGCTTTGGGATTGGTTTGCTGTTCTTTTTCCAGTTTCTCTAGTTGTTTAGTTAAATCTTTGAGTTTAGCTCTTTCTTGTTTTTTAAAGCAGGCATTTAGGGCTATAAATTTCCCTCTCAAGACTGCCTTCGCTGTATCCCATAAGTTTTGATAAGTTGTGTTCTCTTTTTCATTTGTCTCAATATATTTACTGATTTCACTTGCAATTTCTTCTTTGACTCACTGATTATTTAGGAGTGTGTTGTTCAGTCTCCACACATTTGCAAATTTACTTTTTTCCTGTCTATTATTGATTTCTAGTTTCATTCCATTATGATCTGAGAAGGTGCTTTGTATAATTTCAATCTTTTTATATTTATTGAGAGCTTCATTGTGACCTAACATGTGGTCTATTCTGGAGAAAGATCCATGGGCACTTGAGAAGAATGTATAACCCGCTGAGTTTGGATGCAGTGTTCTGTATATGTCTGTTAGGTGTAACTTGTTTATCACATTGGTCAAGTTCTCTGTTTCCTTGCTGATCTTCTGTCTAGTTGTTCTATCTAATGATGTGAGTGGGGTGTTGAAGTCTGCAACAATTATTGTAGAAATATCTATTTCTCCCTTCAGTTTTGCCAGAGTTTGTCTCATATATTTTGGGGTGCCCTGTTTAGGTGTGTAGATATTTATGACTGTTTTATCTTCCTGGTGGATTGCCCCTTTTATTAATATATAATGACCTTCTGTTTCTCTTATAACTTTTTTGCATTTAAAATCTGTTTTGTCTGATATTAGTATAGCTACCACTGTTCTTTTCTGGTTACTATTCGCGTGGAGTAGCAAAGATAAATTTTTAAGAAAACATGTGCACTCTCTTGCTTTAACTCTTTCCTCCCTACAGAAAAAAGCCTTGATCACCCAGACTCCTCCTCTTGGGTTCTGGGTCCACAAATTCCAGCCTGAAGACTGGGTCTTCTTCCACACTTGAAAGGAAGATAAACTAACTCCTAACTGGGAGGGTCTGTTTCAAGTTTTATTAACCACAGACACTGCTCTAAGAACTGCAGAAAAAAGCTGGACCCATTACACCTGCATCAAAGGACCTATCTCTCCTCCCACACCTGGAACTAAAACTCCTCCCTCCTAGACTGTGACCACAGATAAGCAAACCCTTTACACCTGACCTTCAGATCCTCCAAACCTTAACCCATGCCAACATGAGTTCCCCTTTCCTTCTACTCTTACTCAGCCTTTTGTGTAGACAGTCCCTCGCTTACATGACTATAACAGTCACTGAAAGAACCATCTCCCAAGTCATCCAGCTTAATTTCTGTGCTCTAAAAGGAGTCTATCCTTGTTGTAGAGGCCTCAGGGACCAAAGAGCACTGAGCTCCTCCGACAAATATCTGTGCCCAGAATCTAAAGAAAAGAAGTGGGAGAAAGACCCTTGTTAAGCATGGCAAGATGTTTAATAGAACACACAGTTCAAAAGTTAAACCTATACTAGCAGAAAAAGGGGAAGTCTGTGTAACGATAAGAGAAAGCTGCTGTACTTATATTCCAAACAATACCACCCCAGATGGGTTGGTTACCCAAGCCCTGCAAGTTCTCACAGCCTTATCTGAAGAATTAGTCAAAAATTCCAGGATAGACACCAACCCATGCACCAGTTGGTTTAACTCTCTCTTTCCTGGGCTTGGTCTCGAATTATATCTATGTTAGTCAGAATCTTTGGTATACTCATTATCTTACCCTGCCTAGTCCCTTGTTTTATTTTCCTAATCCAACGAACCATTCAAAAAATGTATGTAATCCCCATGGGGAAAAACGGGCAATCTAGACCCATGCATGAGGTTGCTTAAACAAGCACCCACCAAATTCTAAACAAACCCCAACAGAAAATTATCTAGATCTAGAAGAAATGACTAAATCCACATATAATAAGTCCAATAAACTCTAGAAAGAAGAGGGGGAATTGAGAGAAATAGAACAAAGGGTGGCCTCTTCTCAAACTGAATTCCCTGTTCCCACTTATCTAAACCTCCCATATTCTAGGTGGCCTCTTTTCAAAACTTTTCCCTGTTCCTGCTTATCTAGTCCTCCCACACTCTTGTTCAAGTCACTTCCTCAAAAACCCACGTCAGTAAAGGGGGTGAACTTGGACACTGAGAACTTACCCTTACACTTCGCGCCTTAGGATTGGGCTAGTTTTCGTGCCTAAGACTGTAAGCCCACAACTCCCAGCCAATGGGAGATGGGTAAGGTTGGGGAGGGAGGGAAATAGGACATTGCATCAGGGGAACTATATAATCTTTGTTCTTGCACTGATCCCGTGTATTTGCCCACTTCCATTAGCCTGGGTGTGTGCCCTTTCTCATGAGAAAGAAATAAATTACTGCTGCCTCTAGTCCAACTCTCTGTCTTCAGAACTTTTATTTTAAATAAGTGGTCGCTGTCCCACTCCGAAAGGGGTTTGTTCCTCTTAAAGGGGAAAGTTTAGGGCAGGTGGGTTTAATTTTGTATTGGGTAAAATGTAGTGAACTAGGGGCTTCTTTGGCTATCTGGGTCAGCCTCCTTGGTGGGGAGTTCAAATTTCAAAACATATCAAAAGAAAACTCAAGAGGGAGCTAAAAAAAGGATGGGCAAGAGGACGTGGCTCAAGTGGTTGAGCACCTGCTTCGCACATGGGAGATCCCGGTTCCAATCCGGTGCCTTCTGTAAAAACAAAAATGAAAAAACAACAAGCAAAACAAATGAAAAAACCAACTCAGGGAAGCCAATGTGGCTCAGTGGTTGAGCCCTGGCATCCCACATATGAGGTCCTGGGTTCAATCCCCAGTCCCTGTACCCACCCC
>JAQZBX010056132.1:0-18256 GCA_029593785.1 Cabassous unicinctus
TTTTTTTTGAATTAACATTGTGTTTTTGAGAGTTATCCATGTTGATAAATGGTAATTTTAACTATTACACAATCATCTATTTTTTTCTATTATAATATTGCAGAGGATATTCTTGCTTGTGATTCCTTAAGCAAATGTAGTGGTTTCTCCAGGGAATGTATCTCTAAGTGGAAGTGCTCAGTCTATGTACACCTTCAAGTTTACTACATATTGACAAAGTGCTTTCCAAAGTAATTGTTCCACTTTAAACTTCCACCTACAGTGTAGGATAGTTCCCATTTCCTCACACCCTCAGTTAGTATCTTTAGAATTTTATGTTTGGGATGTGAAATACATTAGCAGAACAACATGAATGAAAATAATCTCCTTATCCTCAAGATTCTGAAATTTCACAACAATGCATTTAACTGTTGGCATTTCCATTCATCTAGTTGGACCTCAGATGGTCCTTTTGAATCTGAAGATACTTTTTTTTTAAATTTAAAGATTTATTTTTATTTATTTATTCACACCCTCCCCCATTGTTTGTGCACGCTGTCTGCTCTCTGTGTCCGTTTGCTGTGTGCTCTCTGTGTCTGCTCGTCTTCTCTTTGGGAGGCACCAGGAACCGAACCTGGGACCTCCCATGTGGGAGAGAAGCCCTCAATCGCTTGAGCCACCTCCACTCCCTGCTTTGCTGTCTCTCTCATTGTGTTTCCTTTGTGTCTCCTTGTTGCGTCATCTTGTTACATCAGCCCGTCGCGCCAGCTTGCTGTCTTGCTTGCTGTCATGCTCCTCTTCTCCAGGAGGTACCGGAAACTGAACCCAGGACCTCCCATGTGGTAGGTGGGAGCTCAATCGCTTGAACCACATCTGCTTCCCTTGTCTTGTCTTTAACTCTCAAGAATTCTCTTCTAATGGTTCTTGATCATTTCCTCTTCTCTATTGTTTCTAATCTCTCCCTACAGGTCTATCTTGTATGGTGCTACAAGCTGTAAGCCGCACACTTGTACCAATCACAAACAACTCACCTGTCTGCTGCTGGAATTCCTATTACATGACTATTGGCCCCCTTGAAATGACCCTCTCTGGTGTCTTATCTCATTTTTTCCATCTCTCTTTGCTCAGCTTTCGGAGATATTTCTTCAACTTTTGCTTAGAAAGATCTCTTTCTTCTTATCTGATGGTCCCCTTTTCAAAATATCCTTCCCTCGTGTTACAGATTTAGAATTTTAAAGAGGTGACTAATCACATACAAAAGTTATAAACCTACTTATATTCTCTTGTGTTCCCTGAGTCATCTCTGTTCCTCTGAGTTCCATTTTCCTGCTTGTTACTTTGTTCTTCCTCATTCATTTGTTGATCTTTGTTCTTCATATTTAAGAATGTAGAATCTGAAAAGCTGATCAGAGGCTATTATCTACGGGTGAGGTTTGTCAAGGGGCAGCATGCCAAAGCTGCCTTGATTTCGCCCAGACTCTTCCTCCTGGTTGTCCAGATTTTGTCTGCTTTATTTAGTGCCTCTAGAAGAAGGAAAAAGCCCGCCATTATTTCACACACTAATTTCTCTGTTTTTAGCACAGTCCAGTATACCTGGTGTCTGCAAAGTCTGAGTTCCTCCAAAGTAGCAGATTGGCTTCCTTAAGCAGGACCCCCTCCATGTATTTTCTAGGTTACATATCATTTGCTCTGTTTATTAGTTATTACTGTTACATCTATTTCCCATCTTCCAGAAACAAGTTAAAAGTCGTGTCCACGGTTCCTTTCCTTTGTTATGATGATTTTATACATTTTTTTCATTCTTGTAAGTTTTTATGGGGACTCCGGAGGGAAAAGTAAGACAGTGTGAGTTCAGGTCACCAATTTGAACCAGGGGTCTCAAAATTAATTTGAATATTAAAAGGAAACGTGTGCCCCCAAACTAATGATTTAGAATATATTATTTACATATAATTAAGGTAACATATTAAAACTTACTAAATTATAATCCATTTAACAAGCACAAGTGAATAGTGTACAAACGTTTTCTGATTTTACATAGAGAAGAGTATTAGAAAACAAAAGGACAATGATGCCTTAAAGAGGGGGACCCACAAAGTCAGCGGGGAAATGCTCAGAAAATCAGGGTCAGAGAAAAAGGCGACTGTCGACTCTCCTTAGATTTTACCTCATTTGTTTTCAATTCTACAATGAGGCCACACCCTGGAAAAACTGGTTTTACATGATTTGTGACTTCTCTCTCTTTTTTTTAAATATGGAAAACCTTCTACACATCTCAGCTACTAGGGGATTTACTGATCACTGTTGATTGTCTAATTTCCACTCTTTCACAATATATTTATTGATGACTTCTTACTGTATGGCAAGTACGACTGCTCTAGGCACTGAAAAGAACAGAATAAACAAACCCAAAGAGCCAAAACCCACAGACCTGACCTCAAGCTGTTTACAGTATTATGGTGAAATGGAAAGATAAATAGATATATGACCCACATGGGATCCTAGGGACCGTGGAGGAGTGAGCGCGTAAGTCTATCCTGAGACAGGGAAATAATTGTGGAAGAGAGGTTTTAGCCTCCACTTAGAAAAGTAGGAGATTGCCATGTATGCAAGCTGGGAAGGGCATTCCAAACAGCATTTGAAAAATGCAAAGGGTCCAGGGAGGGTGATGCATTTGGGGATATACAAATGGTTTGCTATATCTGGAGCATGCAGTATAACTATAGAATAACTCTAAGTTGACAACAAAAATGCAAATTAGTGTGAAATGCACCATTACTGTCTCAAAAGTATTTATAAAGAATGTTGCAATCAAATGTGCAAAAACACTGTGAAAACTGTACAGAAATCTTGACATTTCCTTCTAAACCAAATTCATATTTCAGATTCTTTGAACCCTGGTTAGATTATCTTTCAGCTTCTCCAAACAAGTTACTTTGGTCAGGTTTTCTTCCTCTTAAAATGGAGTTTTCTCCTTCCCTTAGGAAATATGTTAAAGCTAAAACTAATTTCTCCCATTCTTTACCAGAGAGCCGTGGAAGTGTTTTTATAAAACTCTAAATGCCATTTATTTATCATTTCCATCATCTCGATGCAATATAAAGGTTTATAAGTAAATTCATTTTTTAAATTGGAAAAAAAGGACTTATTTTCCCCTTTCGTATTTTAAGAAATCAGAGGTAGTTTCTCTTCATCTTATATAAAGAATACAATGGATTCTGAAGATTAACAAATTCACCAAAAGACATACATTAGTAAAGATTTTTCAAGATAAAATGTATTACTGTCAGAACGCAAATTGAAGAAGACACTTTAGTGTTAAATAAGGTCTCATTCACTAAACTGAACCAAAAAAATCAAAATTGATAATGGAATTTAAGATTTTTTTTGGCTCCACTTTCATAGCCCTCACTTTTTCTACTTCACTTTAATATTCATGGAGGATTTTTTCCCCTTGAGTTTGTTCCAACATCAGTGCTTAAATATAGAATCTCTTGGATGAGTAAGCACTTAACCAGAGTTTACTCCTAAATAATCCCACATGCCCTTTTCACTTTTAACATTGAAGTTACATAATTTATTACTCCATGCCTTTCCCAACTAAATAAAAAGGAACATTTAAACTGGAAAGTGTTCGCTCTTCATAAATACTTCCTAATAGGGACCAGTGTTGCAAAGCATATCTTAAGAAAAGGTTTGCCTAGGCAAAAATTTTACCAGATGATCCATTTATTTTGCAGGAATTTGTAAAACACTGGCTATCAGCATAAATGTTAGGCATGATGGCAAACAGAATAAATATAAATATAGTCTCCATGTGTCAGGAGCACATTATCTTACTGGGGAGAAATACAGAGGACAAAGATTGGCAACAGTGTAAGGCTATCCTTGAATGCAGGACGAAGGAGAGTGCAGTCAGTCAGTTTCCTGTATTTGCCTATCAAAAACTTCTCCTGTGGAGATTCCCAGACCCTTCTTGTGGAGTTCGGTGATTGGGTCTGGGGAAGAGCCAAGGAATCTGAATTTACAAGAACTAGGTGATGATTGTTATTAACATAATGAGCTGATGTGCCCAAGAAGTGTGCCGTTAAGGAAGAGAACGTCAGCTGAGCCTAAGAGGACGGAGAGGGTGTAATCAGGTTGGAGAGGCAGAACAAGGTTGTGCACGTGCATGTATTTCAGCAAGAGCGATGCTAACTCATCTGAACTAAAACTTGCCATCAGCAGTATGTTTTGAGCATTTGGGACTCAGTGAATAGATGTGTTTGGCTGGAGCAGGAGGACTCATTTTAGGAGCAGCAGGAGTTAAAAGAGAAGCAAGATTTTACCAAGATACATTAAGGCCAAGACAACTTTATCTTTGTAGAAAGGACGATGTGAAGCCATGAGATGCAAAGGTATTTGAGCTGAGGAATGACATGATGAAATCAGCTCTTGAGCAATTTCAATCGAGTAGTGGCATTTAGGACACATGCCTGGAGAAAGCCAGGGGACCAAACCTCCTCACTCATTCATTCCCTTAGCAAGTGCCCAAATGACTGAGCACCCAACTTGCGTTAAATGTTCTCTGCAAATGGGGATGGATGCCCAGCTGTAAACACCGATGGCCAGAAGAAATTCAGCATTAACTCTGTGAACTGTCTACGGTTGATCTTTTTGTTAACTAAAATTTCTTCCTGTAGCCTGACAATGTAGAACTATCCTAACAGCTTTCAGTTCTGTATTTATGCTAATTTGCCTAGCTATTTGGAGTCACTGCATTTGCAATTAAAATGTTCTGTGTAATTGTTACACAACTACTCTGTAAGTGAGATGAAAAACAATTTGTTCCATCCAAAACATGCTTAAAAGGTTCTGAGGGGAAAAAAAAAAGATTAAAGGCATATTGCAACTATATTGATGGGTAGGCAGACCTTGAATTACATGGTTAAGGGAATTGGTTTAGTGTTAAATGCATTTGTTAGAATAGACATGAATCTGTCAGGACGCATAATAAAAAATACTGAAAAAGATTTAAGTTTGGTAATCTGATTGGAGGCTTGGTCCTGGAGTGGTGCTTGCTATACGTAATATATTTCACGGCAGAAATTTTGAACTCTTAGTAAGAGGAGGCACACCCAGATAAAAAACTATTATTTGTATTATGAGTTATTCTGAGTATCAGCATCACACACCCCAACCTGAAAGAACTAGCAAATGTCTCTATTTTCTTTAAGTCAACTTAAATCTCTTTCTGAGAAATTTCATCTGAATTGTTATCAGTTATAAGGGTCAGAAGACAATAAAGTCCTGTATATAAGGGGTGACAAACTTGTACTCAACAGACTATATTTAGCTTGTTGGTGTGTTTTATTGGACCACAAAATATGTTATAAATAAATACAATTTATTAGCCATTACAAAGTTTCTGAGTAGTTGCCAAAATTAAAATGGGAAGCTTTCACATAAAGTTTGTATTTTGGGCTTCTATTTAAAAACCAGAAGACCTGGCAATGTAGCCTACATTAATTCTTGGCAACAATTGACTGTCCCTTTTAGAATGAGCATTTTTCTCGTAGCTTCCCCCGGTCCCCAACCTCTTTATGATCTTACACCTACCCAAGTCGGTCATTTACTGCCCTAGCTCACTGAGCTTTGAGGGGGAAATGTAAGTAAGCAGTGCTAGATACCCCAACAGGCCAACTAAGCAGTGCTTAAGCTGCTCTCCAAACAGGGGCACCCGATGCGGGAAATGTTTTCTAAATCGATATGTGATTAAAACAATCGTGAGAAATTCCAGAATTGCACTGGATTGTCTACCATTTATTTTGAAGCTTAGAGAGTTTTGCTTTTAATTACATTCGGAGGCAGCAATAGGACACAGCAACAGTTTCTCAGTGCTCAGGGGCTACAAAGGTCATTCATTACATGGACCCTAAACTGTCACTCAAAGTTTTTGTTTTTGCCCCAAATGCTCGGCTTTGTCAAGATTCAGAGACTATAGCATTTACAGTGAAATTTCTTGGAGCCTTTTGCCAGGGATCACAAATAAAGTTAGCACCATGGCCAGGGAACTCTCATCTTCTATGGGTAAGGGTATAAAAACACCCCAGGGCAGGTGAGGGAAGGGAGAAAAGAAGGGCTACACTTGCTTCTAATTTTGCACTTCATTATTTGGGGTCAAAGTGGAACCCACAGACCTACGCCAAAGCCCTCTGGCCTTAGCATGTAATCACGACCTTTTATGTTTTAGCAAGACATTAAGTTGTATTTGTTTCACGGCCAGACAACACAGCTCAAGAATGAGTGGTAAGAAACGAGACAAGTTAAAATACATAAAAATATAAACTTTAAATTTTTTATGATGCAAGCAAAGATGAAAGATTATTCCCAAAATGAGATTACAACATACCAAAAAGGAAGTTAAGAACTATCCACATTAATTTCAGATTATATTAGAACAAGAAAAGAATGAGGAAGGAGAGAGGGGAGAGAGGATAGAATAATGTGTACTAAAACTGCTTGCCAAACATGAGAGGGATTGAAAAGATTTAGATTTTTTTGTCTCACCGTTCATGTCGAACATTATAGAAATATAGGTTAAAGACTGCCTTTGAAAAAATTAATGTTTAACGCTAGTAAATTTCAAAGCATAATACAGTAATATATTCCAATAATATTTGCCAACAAAAATTGGTGATGAACTATTTGCCAGGCATTGTACAAAGCTCTTTATGTGCATTATTCCTTTTTGGTCCTCATAGTTACTTTCTGACGGAGGACGTTTATTAACCCTTTTTCACCAATGAGGACACTGCAGCTTAAAGAGTATGTGATATTTAGGGAAACACAGAAAATCAGTTATGGAGTTTTACCAAAATATTAGAGGAGATACAGAAAAGAAAATATAGTTTACATACAAAATTACAGGACACTTAACAGAACAGAATAACAAAAGGAAGGCATAATACAACACTCCTTTTAATAAATATATTTGGGTAAAATTCTACCGCTGGTAGAACTATGGATGCTAACAGTGCTTCCAATGAGGACTTAGAATAAAATCACAACTGTTACTGGAAACTGGAAGAAAGGCAATCTTTGTTTTAAAGTAGCAGAGAATTTGGCAAAATTGAGTTCTGATGTTGGAAGGCAAAACTTGAAACATCAGTGTGGATATTTAGCAGAGGAGATTTCCAGGCTGAGTAAGGATGGTGCAGTCTGGTTTCTCCTAGCAGCTTATAGTGGAATGAGAAAGGAAAGTGATGAAGATTTAACTGTTAAGCACAAGGAAACCTATCCAGAGGGTTGCTCTGAAACCAGCGCCAGAAGTGGCTCTGCCTACCTCCCTGATCTTTTGGGAAGTGAGTCTCCAGAGGAGAGGACTCCAGGTGAGGGTTTACCTGAACCACCTTTCAGTAAAGAGGGTGTGGCTGAGCATGAATCCAGTCAGCCACTTCTGTGGAAGGCAGTGATCCAGGAAGGATCTGCGGAAAGTTCTATTGTCTGATGGTTTGGATCCACCTGAACTGCACTCAAAGCCGATGAGGTTTTTGCAAAATTTATAGGAGCAGAACCGCAGCCAGCCTGGACATAAGGAACGGAGAAGGGACAAATTGAAGGGAAAATGACTTCAAGGGCAGAACCAGGGAAGCAAAAGTCTGGACCGAAAAGATCTCTTTGGGCCAAGAGAGAAGGCCAGCTCAAGTGTGGAAAGGGTGGATCTGTCCCTGCGCCTAGACGTGGTGGGCCTTGTACCCCATGTTCAGGGGAGATTGCTGCCTGCGCGAAGCTCAGAGATGGTGGGGCTCTGTCCTGGCATTCCTGGAGAGCCTGGCTGCTACCCCAGGATTCAGGGAGGGCATGGCCACTGCACAAGCACTGCTCCATCAGGCCCAGAGGATAGAACATTGATCCATAGACAATTCAAACCTGGATAGAATAGAGTTTGCCTTGCTGGGTTTTGGACTTGTTTGGGACCTGTGATCCCTGTTTTCCTTCCAATTTCTCCCTTCTAGAATGGGAATGTTTAGCCTATGCTTCTCCCGCCATCGTATGTTGGAAGCAGAGAACTTGCTTCCTAGGTTTCCCAGGACCACAGACAGAGGAATTCTGCCCTAGGCAAACCACATCCATACATGATTTTGATGAAGCTTTGTACTTAGCATTGTTCTAAAATGGCTTAAAGTTTTTGGAATGTGGTGGAATGAATGTATTTTGCATGTGGACAGAACGTGCCTTTTTGGGTCCGGAGGGCGAATTGATGTGGATTGGATTGAGTACCCCAGTTTGAACATGGTCTCGGCCTTGGTCCCAATTCTGTGGGTGTGGAGTCATAAATAGGATCTCTTCAAGATGTTATTCAGTTAAGGTGTGGCCCAGCTGAATCAGGGTGGGCTTTAATCCCTTCACCCGAGTGAAAAGTCAGGTGGGCAGGAGCCACAGAGAGCAGCCAGGAGCCACGGAGGAGAAAGGACAAGATGGTGCATTGCCACGAGATGGAAAAGCCAAGCAACCCCAAAGATTGCCAGCCAGAAGATTCTGACTGGGAGGAAGAAGCCTTCTGGACCCCGAAACCACGAGCCAATGAACTCCTGTTGGGAAGCCAACCCACGCATCACATTTGTTTTAGCAGCCAGGAAACAATAACAGGTCTGCTTGTGGGAAGGAGGGGAGCGATGGGGGAGGAAAACATAGACTACGGCACCGGGGGCTCAGCACCCAAGATGCACGCACAAGCGCACACCCTTAAACTCAACCAGAGGGGCGTGAGCAGAGCTCGGGTTTCTGCTCCTCCTTTGGACCGCATTCCCAATCCCGGTGGCTGATGTCTCCATAACTAAGCGTATGAGGAGTGGGGTATGATGGCAATTAAAGACAGCGTTTCTACTGGGGGCATAATTAATAGAATGTGTAGACCACTACTTTCAAATAAGCTTCTCTCAAAGAGAGATTGAAGGATTTTAGCAACGCAAAGCAAGCACAGGTATAAAGCTGAACCAAATAGAAATACAGGTCATGAAATGTAATCGTTGAAATAAAGAGCTTGATATGTGGCATTAAGTCACCAAATGGGTTCAGCTCGTCTTATCTGGAAGTAGGGTGACTCTGACGGTTAATGTTATGCGTCAGCTTGGCCAGGTTATGGTGTCCATAGTCAAACAGGAGCCTAGATGTTGCTGTGAAAGTACCTTTTAAATGTGATTAGCATCCTTTGACTTTAAGTAAAGGAAATTCTCCTTGATAAAGTGGCTTCATCCAATCATTTGAAAGCCTTAAGAGCAAAAACTGAGGTTTCCCAGAGAAGAAGAGATCTTGTCTCAAGGCTGCAATGTCCACTCCTGTCTGTGGTTCCAGCCTGCCGGCCTGCCCTTCAAATTTTGAACTTGTCAGCTCTCACCATCATGTGAGCCAAAGTCCTTAAAATAAATCTCTTAATTTATATATACATGTGCCCTATTCTTGTCTTTCTTTAGAGGCTCCTGATGATATAGTAACCAGCCAACCCGTTTTGCCCAGGACTGGTTTCCTGGGATTCGACACTTATGCTGAAACCAGAAAGGCCTGGGCAAACTATGATTTAGTCACCCTATCTGGAGATAAGAAACCTTTCAGAAGCTACCAGGAAGAAATAAAAGTTGGATTTTTTAAAATGTGATGAAAGAAGTAATAGTGTCAACACACATATAGGAGATACAGAAGCAGGAAACATTTAAAGAAATAATAACTGAGAAATTTTCCAAAACTAAAGTTGAAAAATTTAGGATCAGAAGGGTTATAAACTGCCAAACAGGATGACATATTTCTTTTAACAAAGAAAAAGGACAGTGAGAAAATTATAAAAAGCATCCGGAAAGAGAGCAAAACACCTACAAAGGAGCAAGCAGCTGATGAATATCAAACTTCTCAAAGGCATCATGTTTGGTTACAGAAAAGTATTAAAAGAAATGAACATCAACCCAGACTTTTTTTTTTTTTAAGATTTATTTTATTTATTTATTTCACACACACACACACCCTCGTTGTTTGAGCTCGCTGTCTGCTCTCTGTGTCTGTTTGTTGTCTGCTCGTCTTCTTTTTAGGAGGCACTGGGAACCGAACCTGGGACCTCCCACGTGGGCGGGAGGCACCTAATTGCTTGAGGCACCTCCACTACCTGCTTGTTGTGTCTCTCATTGTGTTTTCCCCCTTGTGTCTCTTCATTGCGTCATCTTGTTGTGTCAGCTCGCTGTCTTGCTCTTCTTCTTTAGGAGGCACCGGTTACTGAACCTGGGACCTCCCAAGTGGTAGGCGGGCTCCCAACTGCTTGAGCCACATTCGCTTGCCAACCTAGACTTTTGTTTTCAGCTGACCTATCATGAACATATACTTGTGCAATAAAGATACACTCAGGTTTACAAGGCTGCAGAAGCTTTGCCACACAAAGATCTTCTTTGAAAGTCCTCCTGGAGGAAGTTTTTCAGCAAGGAGAAAAATAAATACAGGAGACTACCATAAGATAGAAGGAAGTACAGGTGAACGAATAACCTAGTCACATATTCTGTGGTTGAAAAGTGGAAGGAGGGAAGCGGATGTGGGTCAAGCAGTTGGGCGCACAGAGACAGACACAGAGAGCAGACAGCGAGCACAAACGAGGGGGGGAGGAGAAATAAATAAACAAAATAAATCTTTAAAAAAATAAAAGTGGAAGGAGGCACCCTCGGGACCTCTCTGCTGTGCTAGCAGTGACTCACTGCTCGAGGAAGGTTCTGGAAGTTTGGGGTTGCCGCACTGGCTTCCAGGACTAGGTGATCAGACTGTGGCACTGTTAGAAGCTGGGGTGCTCCAAAGACAGATAAATGGCTGAAAGTGGTGGTAAAGAAAAAATAAAACGGGCAACCACAATTATTATTAGCTCACCGCTTAAGAGTTACGAAGCTGCAACTGCCTTAGAAAATCAGAGCCACAAGGTTTGGCTTTTCTTCCACGTTATCTTCCCATTCTATTGAAATTCTTTGGTTGTGGCTTTCATGCTAGTTTCTAGCTGTCCTGTCTTGTACTGTGCCTTTTTCAAAGCATTTTATTTTGTGTTACTCTCTCCTCGGTTTCTTGAATGATGTTTCCTCTGGGACTTTTTTTCCTGTGTATCTTGGTCTAGCTCTTTCATGTTGCTATTTATTTTTCTTATATTTATATTGATCTTTGATAGTTCCTTCACACTTAAGAATAAAAGATTAAAGGATTATTTCATGGAGCTTGTATGGGTTTCTACTCCTGCTACACAATATGCCCGCTTCCTGATAAGCCCCCTTCCCTAGCTGGGACGTCACTCTGTGTTGAAGTGGCGTCTTAACTAGCATGCTGCACCAAGTCAAACCCATGGTTTTGGTAAACTTATGTCTTCAAATTGTTTCATTTCTTTGGAAATGAAGCTTTTTTTTAAAAATTTTCCTGATTCAGGCTCTCTGATGAGTGAGACAGGAGACTTGAGAGTAGACTGGCACAGCTGTTCTGTATTTTCACGCCCCTTTGCACACCCACCATCTTTATTTGCAGTCTCAGGTTTAACTTCCAATCAGACCACTACCCTTTACTGTAGTTTGAGCTCCATTTTGCCCATCAGTGCACTCTGTGCAACTTTGTCTTCCAGAATTCTGGTGAAAATTTTAATCTCCTGATGAATTCCCTTATTATCTTCACTCATATAATGTTGATATAACTTTCCATATTTCCATAATCAATAGGGTGGCAGAAGGGATGGGATCAAATGCATATGCCCGGTGCATTACCTTGAACCAGAGGCCTCTAGGGCATTTTCACGGTGCTATATTTACCTCATAAAAGGGTAGACTTAACTATAAGCTTAAAGCCATGACATCTGCCATGGAGCTCCGTTTAAAGATGATTTATGAAAGGAACGCTATAGCATTTAGGAGGAATGCATCAACATTGCAGGATGCTTTTTAGACAAGCTGATGTAATGTGGGTGGATTTGTATTCAATGGAATAATCAGAAAAGACTGAGAGAGTAAAAGGTGAACTCCAGAGTCCTTAAAGATCAGACTTGTTTTTTGTAGCAGCTAATATAATGACATTAGGAGCACGCCAATTAAACAAATCTTCCGATGAGGTCAAACTAGAAGGCTAATATATTTGACAGAATCAGGATTAAAAAATGTAGTAAGTCAGAAAGATGGGCTTAATCTAAGAGAACAAAATTTAGTAAAGATAACTGTAGCACCCAGGACTTGGCCAAGAAACCAACCGCGCACAAGTGCTATTTAAGAGCAACAAATGTGATGTGATATGGGTGTTAAAAATAGCAAATGGAATTTGAAGTTGTCCAACTAGAGGCCTAAGAGAGGGCCTAATGGGTCTGCAACTCTCTGAGTTGATCAGTCCTTAGCTGCAGCGTTGTATTCAGTTCCAGGAGCCACAACAGTGGAGGGAAATTACGCTGTAGAGCAGGTCGGAGACACTGGTTCGGCCAGTGAGAAGACCACGAGAAGAACGACTGAGAGAAGCGAAAAAAGTAGAGCTGTTTATGTCGAGTAGAGAATATGACAGCATAAAAAATTTTTTGGAAGATTATTCTGTGAATGAGGAGTTAGATAGACCTATGCTGTGTGGCTCTGGAATACAGAACTGAAATAATTGGGTGAACGTTCCATGGAAGCAGATTTTAGCTCCATTTAAGATAGAACTTAAAAGCTGTCAGACACGAGCAGATATCTGCACACCTATGTTCACAGCAGCATTATTCACGAGAGCCAAAAGTTGGAAACAACCTATATGTCCATCAACTGATGAATGGATAAACAAATTGTGGAGTATACACACGATGGAATATTATGCAGCGGTAAGAAGAAATGAAGTTGTAAAGCATAATGACAACATGGATGAACCTGGAGGACATTATGTTGAGTGAAGCAAGCCAGACACAAAAGGACAAATACTATTATGAAGTAAATATATTATGTGAAATATAAATATATTTTTATATTGAAATATATATATGAAATATGAACATGGGTAGAATTGCATATATAAGACCATTTTTCTTTGAAGTTGAACAAATGTAAGTTAATAGTACAAAATGTTAATATATGATTAAAAAAAACATTATACTAAGGGAAGGAGACGATACACAGTGTACTACATATGATATGATTCCATTTACATAAAATGTGAATATAAATCAATTTATAAAGATGCAAGGAGATTAGTGGTTATGGAGGTCTGAGGAAGGAATGCTAAGGGGTGTGCAGTCTTTCTTTTTGGAGTAATGAAATTGTTCTAAAATTTTTGTGAAGATGAATGTACAACATTGTGATTATACTAAAAGCCATTGATCATACACTTTGGAGAGAATAGCCAGAAACAGCAGCTACGTACAGTGAGGGAAGCATAGAGGGATTGAGAGGTGAGGAATTTTCTTGTTAGTTTGTTTGCCTGTTTTATGTTGTTTATTATTATTACTGAAATAATGAAAATGCTCTAATAATGATTGAAGTGATGAACGTACAACTATGTGATTATACCAAATACCATTGATTGTACACTCTGGATAAATTGCATGTTTATTAATATGTATTAATAAAATTGATGTGTTATAATATATACATCAATCAAATTGAATTGTTGAAAAAAAAAAAAAAGCCGTCAGCTGAAAATAAATTGGATTCCCCGAGAGCAGTGACTCCTCATCAGTGGTGCTGTGAAAGCAGAGCCTGGATGACTCTTTGTCAAAAATTTGCATAGCAATTAAGCACTGGCTTATGCTTCAATTCTTTTCAACTGTGAGGTTTTATGAACTATGAGTGGTGAGGAGGGAAATACAGGTTTGATGCTTTATTAAATTCAAAATCACAAGAAGCCAACTTAGCTGTTTCTAGAAATTAATCAGTGCTCAACAAATCATGGTCTTGTTTTCAGCAATATTCCCTAGGATATGCCCCAGAGCCTCCCATTGCACTTTTCAAATCCCTTACAAGTGAAAAAAAGGAAAACAAAGCAGTAATCAATCAGATTTGCTCTTCCAATGTCACAAAAATTGAAGATGCTTAGGCTTCTGGTGGAACAAGTTTCTTAATTGTTAGGTAAACTTTCCCCATTATCTGTGAATTTCAATTATTCATTCTATGTCTATCTCTAATATCATAGATTATTAAGAATTATCTGAACGTTCCAAGGGTTGAACTTACTTCTTTCCATCATTAATGGTGAGATTTAAAAAGAGAGTATTTAACCGTTGCCATGGCTTTTGGCTATGTGATAACTTCTGGAGATATATAAAAATGTTCAGGTTTGCAAATGTGCTAATAATTAAGCTCTTTAATTAACTAAAATGATTAAGTGTTCTATTGGTAGATTTACAGTTTGAGGACTAATCTCTAAAAAGCTAGTTGCATGGTAAATTTTACAAAATTATTCTGGTGTTAGGAATACATGTAACCAAAAAAGTCACTGTCCCTAACCT
The DNA here is from genome assembly GCA_029593785.1 of Cabassous unicinctus. Taxonomy (NCBI): domain Eukaryota; kingdom Metazoa; phylum Chordata; class Mammalia; order Cingulata; family Chlamyphoridae; genus Cabassous; species Cabassous unicinctus. The sequence goes on from JAQZBX010056132.1 coordinate 14,417, forward strand.
CTTACATGTCACCTCTCTCCTTATCCAGGTTAAACTCCATGGTCAGCCCCTATTATCATTTCCAAGCATACCACCCCCAATTCCCTTGCTCTTCTCTTGGCGGTCCCGAGCAAGTCCAGGGCTCTTCTGCTCTGTCTCTACCCGTGTGGGTGAAGCTGACGAGGAAAAACACAGAGCCATGACTCATTGGTTGGTTGAAGAGTGCGTTGTGTGATTCCCACGTGTTTGTGACTTTCTATTTCTCCCTCTGTTATTGATTTCTTCTTCATTTCATTGTGGTCGGAGAAGATACATTGTATGGTTTCAATATTTTAAATTTGTGACTTGTTTTGTGAACTAACATGGTCTATGCTAGAGAAGAAGCCACGTGCACTAGAGAATATGTTTTCTGCCATGCAGACTGTTCCCATTTGAAACTCGGCCATATTCTCAAATAGGCCCTTAACGCTGCCTGATAGTAATACTATATTCTCCTCTAGTACCTTCATTCCTGTACTGTCATTGACAACCAGTTCGTATCTTCTCCTCTAGACTCAACCCCCTGAACATTGCCTCCAAGGTCCATGCAGTGTCCTGCTCCCCATTTCCCTGAGAAGGTCCACACGAGCCCACCTCCGCATCTGCCCGTCAACCTGCAACTCGGCCGTACACTCTACTAGCCTTGGCTTTCTAGTGCAGCCTTCGTTTGTGCAATGATCGTCTTTTGCGACGTAACTGATACCTTTCTCATTTCCATTTCTGTATATTTTGTAAATACTTTATTTGTGGTTACCCTGGGGTTTATATTAAACCACCAAAGTCTATAATCTACGAGTTCAAAACGATACCAACTTAACTTCAAACGCAAGCATAAACCATGTTTCTATACACATCCATCCCCCCCACCTTTAGATAGTTCCCGTCACAAATTACATATTTATACATTATGAGTCCAAAGCTGTTGATTTATCATTACATTTTATGCATTTGCCTTTTAGATCCTGTAGGGAGTAGAAAGTGGAGTTACAAATCAAAAATACAGCAGTGCTGGCATTTACATTTACCCACGTCACTATCTTTACCAGATATCTTTACTTCTTCATGAGGCTTCAGTCAATGGTCCAGTGTCCTTTCCTTTCAACATGCAGAACTCCCTTTTCCATTTCTTGCGGGGCCACTTACGTTTATCTGGAATGTCTCAATTCCTCCCTCATCTTTGTTATTTATTTTTTTTTTAAGATTTATTTATTTATCCCCCCCTTGCTGCTTGTGTTTGCTGTGTCCATTTGCTGTGTGTTTTTTCTGTGTCTGCTTATCTCCCCCTTGCTGTGAGGTCCTGCTGCATCAGCCCACGGTGCCGCGCGGGCGGGCCTGCCCTCACAAGGAGGCGCCGGGAAGCGAACCCGGGGCCTCCCAAATGGTAAACGGGGGCTCTATCCATTGCGCCACACCCGCTTCCCAACCAATGCTAGTCTTAAATCAATTATTAAACTACAAAGCCCAGAAATTTAGGAGTTCTTCGTGATTTTTCATTTTACCGCTTCTCCTATTGCTACCACTTCTACTAATTTTGACCTTTAGCCATTTGAAAAACCACCCCCCTAACAGACAATCATGCATGCACCAAACCCCAAATTCCTACTTAATTTAAGTGAAGAATATAAAAGAAAATGTTTACTTTGTACTTTCAATATCTCATGATTCTCTCAGGAAATATACTTAGTTTCAGTATCAAATTTGGTGAGTTTGTGAATTATGATGTACTCATTTTTAAAAATGATGCATAAAATTACTATTATTGAAAAGGGGCAAAAACATTATTTAAAAAAGAAAAAAACTTCTCCTAATCTCAGCACACTAATGCAATTGCTTTTATTTTTTCGTATTATTTTTCAGTCTTTGCATACATACCTTAATGTATGTATAAGGTATGTTCACGTACATTGTTTTCTACTCCCTTCCTCTTTTAATAGTCTATCATATGCATTACCCGTATTTCTAGTCTTAATTTAATAATTTTTATTGGCTATGTACTATTCCATTTGGTTTTTATATGCTAATTTACTAAACCACTGCAGAATGTGTTTTCTAAGGAATCTTTTTTTTTTTTTTAAAGATTTTATTTATTTATTTATTTATCCCCCCCGATGCTTGTGCTCGCTGTGTCCATTTGCTGTGTGTTTTTCTGTGTCTGTTTGTCTCCCTTTGTTGGGTTGTCCGGCTGCGTCAGCTCACCGCACTGTGCGGGCTGGCTTAGCTTTCACAAGGAGGCCCCGGGAAGCGAACCTGGGGCCTCCCATATGGTAAACAGAAGCCCTATCGATTGAGCCACATCCGCTTCCCTCTAAGGAATCTTGACTTTTCATTTTCCCATTGGATGGGAATTAGTTCTGTCTTAGCCAATGTTCCAGGTTTTCACCCTCATTTGAAAATAACTCATATTATACATAGATCATTGCTACTAATATTGGTAATTATTTTTTGTTTGTTTTTTGCTTACTGCCATCTCACAATGATTCTTTCTTATCTAAGCAGCACACTATCCTGGAAGTAAATCCACCCTAGCTAGATCTGTTCTTTCAGTTGGTAGCCCCAGTCACATATTTAGATTTGAGTTAATTAAAATTGATTAAAATAAAAATTGAGTTCCTCCATTACAGTAGCCATATTTCAAGTGTACAATAGTCACAACAGGGCTAGGGATACGAAATTGGGCAGCACAGATAGAGAACATTTTCATCGTCCCAGAAAGTTCCATGGTAAGCACTGCTCTAGACTGCGTTATTGACCTCTTGACCATGACTGAATTAGATCCTCTGAGTTGCTTCCAGCAATGATTAAGTTCTAGGGCAGGCCAAAGTTGACCAAATCACAAGGGAATGCTGTCGACTCTAGAATGTGAATTTCCTACTTTACAATTTGGAATATCTCTTCCAGGGACTGGAACTCTCCTGTCCACTCTTCAGGGCACCATCTTTCCATCTCAACCTTCAGAACCTGAATGAGTGGTCTTAAGTTTCTTGGTGATGACCACCAAAGCCAAGGTGGGTTAATGAAATTCCTTCCGACTTCCCTTAGGAATTTGGAACTGGGAAGGAGAGATTTCAGTCAGGTCTACTGAGTATCTAGGACTCTACGACCAGGAGCAGTCACATATTGTGCTTTGTCAAGCAGAACGGTGGATGAAGCAACAGCAGGAAAAATGAATCAGGTAAGCAGAGAGGAGGTTGTCTTTTGGGTTTTCTGTATTCTGATTCAGGGCCCTTCCTCTGGCCCAGCTGCATTCCTTAACCTTGGGTTACATGAGAAAAATCTGCCATCCTAATAGTGCATTCTTCTTTTATGCTTTAACTAGCTTGAATTGGTTTGTGACACTGGGAATCAGAGTTTGGATGTGTTCGTGAGCTGGAGATACATGTGTCCGTGCATAAACTTTGTATCCAGTAGTTGCACTGGCCCTGGGACTTCCCTTTTAGCCCCCTCTACCTTTCTCTGCCTTTGCTCTTGCTTAACCTCCTCCCCAGCTTAAGAGTGCTGAGGCTGTCCTCTGCTTTTATCTTTTCCATTCCCTGAACAAAATATGCCCTCTGCTGTTTTTCTGGGTGGGGAAGTGTTAATAAAGCAAGTCAGGGAACATGTTAACAACTGATTTTATTCTTTAGCTTGCACTATATTTTAATCTCTCAGGTCTATGTAATTCAATCAACATTCATCTAATGACTGAATAATCTTGCATAGGCCAATGCGGCGTGTCTTGAGTGTTAGAAACTGGCACAGGGGGACGGATGTGGCTCAAATGGTTGGGTGTCCGTCTCCCAGATGGAGGGACCTGGGTTCGATCCCTGGGACCTCCCGGTAAAA
>JAQZBX010056133.1:0-18261 GCA_029593785.1 Cabassous unicinctus
AAATAAGGTTTTTTTTTTGTCTATTCCTGACTTACCTGTTTGGCCTCTTTGGAGGAATGGCATTCGGGGCTTTGGACAAAAATCTGTTCTGGTTTGAAGAGGAATCAGATTCCTTGCCAAGGTGCTAATGACCCAAATACCATTTGGGGGACCTTGTGCACTAGCTGTCCAAGCATGAAGGAGTGAACTCGGTGAGGAATTTGTGGCTTCTGTATCTGTGTGGCTATATGATTGGCAGCTAATACAAGTTTCAAAAATAAAAGAGCAAAGATAAAGCATAGAACTGTACAACACTGTAAGTCCTATTGTAGACAATGGACTACAGTTAATAGTACAGGTATAAGAATGTTCTTTCATGAATTAAAGCAAATGTATGATACCTATACAAAGTGGTAATAATAGGATGGTACGTGGCAGGAAACTACACCTAATGTAAATAATGGATGATAGATAGAACTATTTTTTATTATTTTATTTTTTCAGGAGGTACCAGGGATTGAATCTGGGACCACGTACGTACAAAGCAGGTACTCAAACATTGAGCTACACCTTCTCTGCTAGAATTATTTTAATATTTAACAATCTTTCATCAATTGTAACAAAGGCAACTACTGTTGAAAAAAAAAAGTACAATTATTTTAAAAGAGCTGTCATCAATCGTAGCAAATGTTCAGCACCAATGCAAGGTGTTGGTGGTGGGGTGGTTAATGCAAATCCTGTATTTTATACATGATTGTTTTGTAAGCTCACAACCTCGCTAATAAATAAATAAATAAAAGAGCAGAGGAATAAAAGCAGCAAAAGGGTTTGGTTCACCCTTCCTTGACCACAATTAATTTAAGGGAGGGTATGTCTAAATAAAAGTATTTTATCGTTTATTACTCCACTCCTTGATATCGCCAGGCCTTACACCAGCCCCTCTCTCACTATGGGGTGGTCTTGGCATGAAGATAATGAAGATGACAATGACCATGACAATGACATCCAGTATTTGTTACACACATACTTTGTGCCAGGAATTGTCATAAACACTTTTCAAACCTTATCTCAATTCTCACAACAGACCTTTGAGGTAGCAACTATTATTATCCTTAGATGAGGAAACTGAGGCTCAGAGGTGCTCAGTAATTTGCTCAAGTTTACATTGCTGTTGCGGGGGAGAGCCAAGGTCTTAACCACTACTCTAAGGACCTCAAGTTGGACACCAAGGTGATAGGGCAACGCTCTGATGAGGCAATTATCATGAAATAACTTAATCCAACAAGTATCTATAGCCAGGCATTCCCTTCCTGTTCAGAGATCAGAGAGTTACAACCCCCTCTTCCATTCATTCAACAAATACTGAGTATCGACTATGTGCCAGGCACAGTCTGAAATGCTATGGATACGGCAATGAACAAAACAAATTCCTGTTCTCATAAAACTCAATGTAATAAGGTAAGATGGACTACAAACAATTTAACTAATACACAATATGCCGGGGGGCGGGGGCGTGATAAGTACCATAAAACAGAGAAAGGAGATTGAGAGTGATGGGCGGAGAGGCTGCTATTGTAGATAGGGTGGTCAAGGAAGACCACTCTGATAAGGTGATATTTGAGCAGAAACCTGAAGGAAGTGAGGGATTGAGCCATGCGATATCTGGAAGAAGAGTCTTCTAGGCAGAGGGAACAGGAACACAAAAGAACTAACCTGGGAGCATGCCTGGCATGCTTGAGGAACAGCAAGGAGGGCACATTTTGCCCGGATATTCAGGTTCTTGAGCCTGCTTTCCCTTTTGGTAATCTGCAGTGAGGAAATCAGAGGTGTTGCTGAAAATCCTCCTCCTCACTGATTTCACAGAGAAACAAAAGGAAGTAACTTTTGTTGTGTTTTGTTACATGAGCTTGTTTTATTCTTATAACATCTCTGAAAAGTAAGTATGGGTTTCCAAAACCTATGTTCTTTCCACTATACCAGCGGTTCTTAACAAGGGGTCTGTGAGCTTGAATTGAAATTCAAAAAAACTTTATTCTTGTGGGGACATGTTGGTATGGGTGTGATATATTTATTAAATAATACACAGTATAGTGTGGACTTAGTAAGGGGTCCATGGTTTTCACCTGACTGGCAAAGGGGTCCGTGGAACAAAAAAGGTTAAGAACCCCTGCACTATACCATGTAGAAGTGAGCTGTATGACCTCAGTTTGGTATAACTCCTTCCTTCTTAAGAGCTTAGAGCACCTGGAAACCAGGACTTCAGATCTTCACCCATCCATCCTTTCATCCATCCAGCAGCCATTAGCGGAGAGCTCCCGGTGTGTCGGGTTCATCCCAGGCACTGGGAGGATACACAGACCTAGCCCACGAGTCCTGAGTCTCTGGTCCTAAGCCAACTTTGAACTGCCAGTTGAGGCTCAGTCTTTGCTCACTGACCCCACTTATACTCACCCTGCTCTGTGGAGTCTTCCTGGCTGACAGAGAGCTCATTTTCACGCTGAACCCTCCAGTTCTTGCCCACTGACTAAGGTAGAGTGAACGAGGTAACTAAGATCCTGTTACTTCCCAAGGAATGGAATTTCAGATATTCCATAGGATGGACCAAGTCATTGGAAGAATCCAAGATGGGTTTGGGGGATTCAGGCAAAGGTCTAGCCAGTTCTCATTTGATCCAAACAATGTGCCTGACCATAAGCCTACCACACCCCCTGCCTCCAGAGGAAATTAAACTTCACCGAACATGGCCAAGAACCAGTCTCTCGTTTTCCCATAGTGAGATATAATTTCTAAACCCAATGGACACACAACAGATCAGACATGAGTCAAGGCCTGGTGGGGACTGTGGAAGCTTATTCAGAAATAGGCCTGTCAGCCATTTTGCCTAATTCCCCCCACTCAGAAAAACTAAACGAGTGGTTGGAAATCAGACATGGAGGGATGGCAGAGGGGAAGAGTATTAAATTGCAGCTGAAATCCACCTCCCCCAACCTCAAGGGCTTCTCCTCCAGTGTCAACAAATATGCAACCAATTAATGTAATTGTAGAGTTATTTATGGTGCCCAGCAAAGTGCAGCTGGGTCCTAAAAGACAAGGTTGGGAGCAGAAAAAAACTCTGTTTTTGGTGTGTGGTTTTGTTGGTTGGGGTCCCCCTCCCACCCTTTTCTTTCAGATGTTTCAGCACTTGTGGTATCCATGTGTCTGGTGGTCATGGCCCCTTCCAGTCTGCTTGCAGGTGTTCCTGCCTGGGGGGAGAAAAAGGAGGGGGAAGCCAGGGAAAAAGCTAAAGGTCTTCAGACTTCAAACTGTGACTTGACATAGAAGACTTTGTCAAGGCTCCCCACTCTGACTGCACCCCTGTCTTAATCCTCTTCCATTGACCCTTTCCATAACAACCACCACCAAAAATTGCATATAGAGATCTCTTTTTTTTTTCTTAGTTGTTATGTGATTGTTTGGAATGACAGCTGTGTTGCCATTCAGCGCCCCACACAAGACAGGTTTTAATTAGAATTATTGAAGGGTTTGAATTGGCACAATTAGGGCCAGCATTAATGGGGTCTCCATGTGTTCTTTTGAACAGTTTGGCCCTAGTTTTTGTCCCAGGCAGGAGGGGGTTGCAGCTAATGAAGTTGGAGAGTGCAAATGATCTCAGCAAAGGAGGGCAAGTATAACCCACCCAGGGGAGAGGAGACCCACAAAGAAAAGAAAGCAGTTACATGTGGTAACACACACATGCACACACACACACAGTCACACACTTCTTTTCATGTCTTCCATTTTTAATAATGGTCCTTTCAGAGGGAAGGTGTCACCAACAAATAACTGTCATTAGCTAAGAGGATAAACAGAAAAGATGTGTACACTATACCAAATTAAACTAAATAAGGATGCTTGTGTGTGTGTCGTGCACAAATATGTTATTATATTTAACCCCAAATGCTTATGAGTATATTAGAGGAAGAGAGAGATATAAAGACAGACCTCAATTGTCAGAAGTCCTAAACCTTCATTATCTGCAATGCTGATTGCTCTTTACTATCCCAATTTCCCATTTCCTTTCTTTCCAGATGTCTGTTCCTCTCTTTGAACTCCTCGAGCCCTGATCCCCCATGCTTTGTCGAGAGAGCGCAATCAAAACAGACAAGGCCCATCCTCAAGCCTCTGAGCCCTCCACCCATGAACATGCTTAATAAATCACAGCCCTGGAGGGTGCTGGGGACAAGACTGAGGCCTGGTAGTCCCGGAGTCTCGAACTTTTCTATCAACCTCACACTCTCACTGAATTTTGTAAATTCCAGAAAAAAGTCTGTGCAGCCACTTGGACAGTAGGAAGGCCAGATCTGGAAAAACAAATAGGATCGAGCCCACTTATAAATCAACTCTAAGTGAGAAGGAAGCAGTTGAACTGAAACAGGCCTCCATTCAGTGTGGCCCCAGAGCGTGGGGCTGGCTTTGGGGTGGCCCGGGTAGCTCTGGAGCTAAGGCAGCAGCAGGCCAGAGTGGGCAGAAGGGGTAGAAGGCAGGAGTTATGCACAAGCTGCAGCTGAAAATGTTGTGAGCACTTACTCGTGAGAATCAGGTTAAAACCCCTTCCCCTCAGCGTGGGCCAGCCATGGGGCTAGCTGCCTGCAACAAGCTCCTGTACTTACTTCTCAAAACGACTCAGCTCCATTTTGCCTGGGTGATACCACCTTCCCTTGTGTTGCTTTTGCCAGCTGTTCTCCCTGATATTTTAGCTCTTCCAGCGGTCGAGGCTACTCCTGATATTTGGCATGGCGAATGGAGGAACGGGATTGGCTCACCCTCCACGGGGCAGTCTTGGCACAGAGGAACGGGGGGAGGGGCAGTTGATGGGATCATAGGGTGCCCAAAAAATGTGGACAGACAGATGCTCAATTCAAAATTTCCCAAGCCCTCAACATACCTTTGTGTTCTGGGGTCCAGACAGTGTGGCCTTGTGTGATTAGCCAATTCTTCTCCTGCCACACACACATCCGGCCCCAAGGAACCACAGGGCTGCGCTTTAAAAATCCCACTTCGCTAGTCAACTTGGTTTCCCCAAATGGTGAAATACTGAGCCCAACAAATACCTGCATGCCAGCAATGCTTTAAACCAGTGGTTCTCAACAGGGGGCAATTTTGCCCCCCACCCCCACCCCCAGGGGACATTTAACAAGGTCTGGAGACATTTTTGGTCGTCACAGCTGGCAGACTTGGAGGAGTGCTACAGGCCAGAGAAGCTGCTAAACCTCCTACAATGCACAGGACAGCCCCCACAGCAAAGAATTACCCAGCCCCAAATGTCAATAATCCCAAGGTTGAGAAACCTTGCTTTAAATTCAAACAGATCTGGGTTCAAAATCCAGCTCTACTGCTTCCTAGCTGTGTGCGTTTAGCAAGTCAGTAACCTCTCCAAGCCTTGATTTCCACATCTGTGAAACAGAGCCGGGAAATACCTCACTCGCAGATCCTGAAGCACCCTCCTTGGAGGGGTTCAAGAAATATTAAGTCTTCCCCAATCATTTTTTTTTAATATATAATTTTTGAAGAATGTTCTGGGCTATCTGTATTGGAATCACTATAAGAATGTGACAAGTAATCACTAATGAAAAACGATTTACTTTCCAAAGTCCTCCAGGCCTGAAATTGACTTTCACAGTTGCAGCTGTCACCCGCCTTCCTCCCGGAGGTGTATTCTCACATAGGAAATAGGAAACTGGGCGCCGAACCTCTGGGAGAAGCCTTCAGGACACCCTGGGTTCTGAGTGAAAGCACACAGGAAAGGAATCTGCAGGACTGTGTCCGGCTCGGGCCCGCGGCCAGCTGCACTGTGGTCCCCGGCCGGCCCATCGAGGGGGAAGGAGGGGCGCCTCATTTCCTGTGGAAGTGGACTTGAGGAGTTCGGCCTTTTCTTTTGAACCGCACAGCAGCCTAAGGTCAATTAGCTGAGCCCTGAAAAATGAGTGCACTCTCTGCTCTCTGGTGGGAGGGCAGGGCGCCCCCGGCCCGGACTGGGGTTGCTGCCCCGTTTCCCCTATTGTACCTCCAACAAGGGCGTTTTATTGAAAAGAGCTGAGTGCATCTAATGCAGTTATCCGTGTCCGCCCCATCGGGCCGTGGGCTGGGGGCGAGGCGCGCAGCTGCCGCCGCCTCACACGCTCGCAACAAAGGAGCGCGCCGTGGAGAATTTGCTCCCCTTTGAACGGCTCATCTGGTTTCCATTTTTTGAAAGGTCCCCAATCTTCGTTTCCACCCAGCCCCCACCCCACCTTAGCTCTCCTCCTCTCCTCGGCAGTTTGCTCTCATTGACCCCCTTGGGAGAGGGCTCCCCACTTGGTGATCGCCCTTGCGCTTGTTGGAGGCGTGGGCAGCATCCCACACACCGCACAGGGCGGGCGGGCAAGCACGCCTGGCTTCCCTGCGCGCAGGCGTGGGCCTCAGTTTTCCCATCTTTAAAAAGGCGTAATTGGGTGCTCAGATGTAGCTCAGGTGGTTGAGCGCCTACTTCCCACATCGGAGGTCCGGGTTTGATCCCCGATACCTCCTAAAAACAAAACAAACAACAAACAAACCAAAGAAACAACTAGGAAACCGCTGTAGCTCAGTGGTTGAGTGCCTGCTCCTCTCATACGAGGTCCCAGTACCTCAAAAAAATGAATAAATAAAATAAAATAAAATAAAATACTTTTTTTAAAAAGGCATGGTTGGATGCCACCTCAATGCCTTTCAATCCCAATGGCCTGTGGGTCAGCCAGCTGATGTGTAAAACATATGGCAAATGCATAATAGTATAATTAAGAAAATGTAAATCATCTAATTTCACAGCCTGCAGATGACTGCCATCAACATTTCAGCATATTTTCTGCTAGGCTTTTTCTATGTGTAGTAAGTCATACATAAAGGTATCATTATTTAATTGTGATCATGTTCTGTATTGTTTTATTTCCTGCTTCTTATATCTGTAGTATTTTGCAAATGTGATATTTTTAAACTGCTACAAAATGTACTAGCATAGGCTTATACCATAATTGATTTAACTGGTCCCCCATTGTTGGGTATTTAGGTTGCTTTTTCTTTGCTTGCTTGTTGCTTTTTTTTTTTCCCCCCACTATTATAAATTAGAAGGCAATTTTTAAAATAGAATCTTCAAGTGACTTTCAAAGTGGACAGCTGGGACTAAAACCCAAGGAGCTTCCCCCAGACCCAACATAAATCAAAGGCATTAGGCAGCCACTTCCACAACTTCCTAGGGCTGCAGTGGAGGGGAAAGGTCACCGCTTGCCTCCTCCTCCCCTGCCTGACACCTCCAGGCACCAGCAAGTTGGGAATTCAAATGTGAATCATGGCCCTTGTAAATGCTGACCTTGGGCAAGTTCTATAAACTTCAGCTTCTCAGCTACACAATGAAGATACAATCATCCCACCCTCAGAGGGTTATAGTGAGTACTAAATGAAAGGATATATGCCACATGCTTAACTCTATGCTTGGCACCTATAAACCCTCCTTGTTAACTGAGGTTTACTCTTCACAGATGCATTTCGGGCCCCCTCCAGGCTGGTAGTACTGAAAAGGGGACTGTGGGAAGCGGGCCTTCTCAGAGCTCTCAAACCCTGCACATTGCAGAGGAGCAGATGGCTAAGACGCAGCTGCCTGGCTCTACCATTTTCTGAGTAACCTTGGGCAAGTTTCCTAATCACTCTGTGACTCAGTTTCTCCATCTATAAAATGGGGATTGTGAGGATTAAATGAAGTCATACATGAAAGTACTTAAAATGGTGCCTAGCACATACTAACTGCTCAATAAATTTGGCTATCATTATTGTGTAACTGCCTGCTCTCCTTGTGAGGGACAAGGTCAGCCTCCCCCAGGAACTATTTTTCTCTTTCATCTCCCAGAACTAGCTCCTCCCAAATCCTTATCAACCCAGGCTCCTCCCTTCAACCTCAGGCCCACCTCCACCTAAAGGATCCCAAGCCCTCAGAAAGCCAGACCGGATGAGATGCTGAGCTCCAGCAAAGAGCCCAGGCCCCAGAGAGATCCTCCCAGAGCACTCCACACCCACTTCCACACCCCAGCCTGTTTCTGGGATTTGGCATTCCCGCTGGCTCAGAAAAGGGGAGAGGGAGGGAGTGAGGAGGCTGCCTTGCTGTGATCTTCAGCCCCCTCACTTGCCTTCTCAGGACTTTCTGTCCATTTGTCCAGATAAGAGTAACATCAATAGCAACCACCATTGTCTGAGTGCCCACTGGATTTGAGACCTATGGTTCACTTAACCCACAGAGAAAGCTTGTAAAGTGTTATAATGGCATCTGTGGATTATCATCTCCATTGTACAATGCAGGATGCAACTTGCCAAAAGTGGTGAGATGGAGATTTGAACTCAAGACAGTCTAACCACAATATCCTGCTCTTCCCAGGACACCACACAGCTCAGGTTCCTTTATCTGTGAAGTTGAAGTTGCAGAGTCACCTTCCCCGGAATATTTGCCCTGAGGAACCTAAAAATAGGAGGGTATTTGCAGTAGGGTTGCCAGATTCAGCAAATAAAAGTCAAGGATGTCCAATTAACTTTGATTTCCAGATATACGACAAACAATTTTGTTCTTGTCTTAGTATACGTATGCCATATGTGATATTTGGGGCATACGTATACTGAAATTTATTCATTGATTATGTAAAATTCAACATTAACTGAGCATCCTTTATATTATCTGGTATCCCTAATTTGGGTGCTTAGCTCATGTCCTCCAGCAGCTAGTCAGCAGATGAGAAGCATGGTCTTGGTTTCTGGATCACATCACAATGATGTGACATCATTTAGTTTCCTCTTATCTCTAGGGAAGCACTATTATGACTATGCCCCTTTTACAGCTCAGAGAGTAAGTGACTTGTCTAAGCTCACAAGGCTGGGACTTGAACTGCACAGAGCCCCAATCTCCCAGGCCTATTGCAGTGCCCAATGAAGGTGTCACCACAGCCCCTGGGAGGATTGTGCTTGCCAGTGTAAAATTGACACTCAGCAGCAATGACATGAGGAAAATAAGGGTAATGTGAAATTTTCAACATATTATGCAGCATAAAAACTCTCTTTTCTTCTTTGGTATTTGTTAGGAATCTTTTGGTTACAAGTGACAGAATTCCTGACCTAAACTTACTTAGGCTATAAAAGGAATTGATAGGGAAATGGATGTGGCTCAAGCGATTGGGCTCCCGTCTACCATATAGGAGGTCCAGGGTTCAATTTCCGGGGCCTCCTGGTGAAAGGCAAGCTGGCCCACACGGAATGCTGGCCCACGCGGAGTGCTGGCCCATGCAAGAGTGCTGGCCTGCGCGGAGAGCTGGTGCAGCAAGATGACACAAGAAAAAGAGACACAGTGGAGAAAAAATAAGTGATGCAGCAGACCAGGGAGCTGAGGTGGCACAAGATATTGAGTGCCTGTCTCCCACTCTGGAAGGTCCCAGGATGGTTCCCGGTGCCACCTAAAGAGAAGACAAGCAGACACAGGAGAATACACAGAGAGCAGACAGTGCGAAACAATGCGAGGGGTGGGTGGGAATAAATAAATAAGTCTTTTTTAAAAAAGAAAAAGAAAAAAAGGAATTGATAGGTTGTGTTCCTAAAATGTGCAGGGAATAAAAAATAAAAATAAATGGAAAAAAAGTGCGTGGAACCACAATGATGGGGTTATGTCAGAGGGACACAGGAGCCAACCAACGAGCTCCCAGTGCCCAAAGCTGGAACAATTTGAGCGACAAAATAAAGTAGTATTGGATTATATTCCAAAGTTATAAAATAAATATCCATGAGTCCATACTGATATAAATAAATGACTAAATAAATGAATGGGATAGAAGAAGCAAATCTCCCATGCAGAAAAATTCCAACTTACTAATGTAGATACTCCACCCTCAAAGAGGTGGGACATAACTTCCCTCTTAAAGGTTGGGTCATGCCTAGTGACATCCTTCCAAAAAGCAGAGTATGGAAAGGAGAAACCTGACAAACACTATCTTAGCCAGGGGATCAAGGTCAACATCAAGAGACCCTTTGATATGATGTGATGATAAGGGTCCTTTTCCTCTTACCCCCAAAAAACCATAACCCCATTCTAATTATGAGAAAAGCAGGAGACAAATCCCAACTGAGGAACATTCTACAACATATTTGACCAGTACTCCTCAAAACTGTCAAGGTCACCAAAAACAAGGAGAGTCTAGGAAACTGTCATAGCCAAGAGGAGTCCAAGGAGACCCGGCAGCTAAACGCAATGTGGCATCCTGTTTTGGACCCTGGAAAGAAAAAGGCATTAGGTAAAAAAAAAAAAAAATAAGGAAATCTGAATTTTAAAAATGGACTTTAGTTAATAATAATGTATCAATATTTATTCATTAATTGTAGCAAATGTACCATTCCAATGTAAGACATTAATAATAGAGGAAACCTGGGTGCAGAGTACATGGGAACTCTGTATACCTTTGCAATTTTTATGTAAATCCATATCTATTATAAAATAAAAAGTTTATTTTTTAAAAAAGGTCAGGACCTTCAGGCATGGCTGAACTTGGAGCTCAAATGACATCCTCAGCTTTTGACTCTGCCTTCCTCTGCATTGTCTTCAGGCTCCATGTGGTAGCAGGTGGCAGTAACACCTCGGCTGCTATTGCCTCTCAGGTTAGAGTTCAGCAGAAAGGAGCAGCTACTTCTGCCCGGCGTTCCCTGGAAGCCTCTTGGTGCCTCACCACTACTGATGAGCCACCTGCTCAATGGCTGGGCTGGAGGAGTGGGACACCCTGATAGGATTACACCTGTCACACGCATCACCTCTGAGTCATGGATTGATCGTGGGGGAGAGGCGGACACCCAAAAACTTGGAGGCTGTTACCCAACGCGGGTGAATGGATGTTTGGTGGCCAAAAATAATCAATGTCCAATGTCCCTTTCAACATTTTCGGTACTAAAATATTTCTATATGAAATGATAGTTATTATTCTTCCTTTAATATCTCTACTTGCTAAAATCGTTAGCTACTCTATAACTGTCCAATAATTTTTTTTTAACTAATTCAAGAAATCTGATCATCAAAAACCACTGTTCAAGTCTGGTCCACAGAACAAAAGCATCTCAGATCAAAGAGCGGGAACAATGAATGGCCAAACCATCCGGACCTCTTTTCAGAACTTCACCCTGAAGTTTCAAGAAACTGCACTGACAGCCTATGCGAGAACTGATAGAGCAGAAAAACCCAGGCAGATCCCCCAAGAAGAGCCCAAACACTGAAGCAGAAAGGTTGGGAAACCCTCAGTTTTCAAAATAATATTTAGTTACACTTACTCTGAGCCAGACACTCTCCAAAACACCTACATGCATTAACTCATCTGATCCTCCCAATAGTGCAATGCAATAGGTATTATCCCCATTTTATAAGTGAGGAAACTAAGGCATAGAGAGCTTAAGTAAATCTGCCCAAAGTCACATAGTCTTCTGGCAACTGAGAGAGCTGAGGTCTGATCCCAGGTTCTGGCTCCAGAGCCACTACACTAAAAACTATGATATAAAAACTAAAATAAGGAAATATCCCCCAAATAAAGATAGCATTCAATATCCAGTTTCTCACCCCCAGTTGTTGTTTTTTTTAAAGATTTATTTATTTATTTATTTATTTATCCCCCCCCTTGCTGCTTGTGCTGCTGTGTCCATTCGCTGCGTGTCTTCTCTGTGTCTGCTTATCTCCCCCTTGCTGTGAGGCCTTGCCGCATCAGCCCACAGCGCTGCGCGAGCCGGCCTGCCCTCACAAGGAGGCGCCGGGAAGCGAACCCGGGGCCTCTCATATGGTAAACGGGTGCTCTATCCATTGCGCCACACCTGTTTCCCTCACCCCCAGTTTTTTAATCCTGGGTTATTGTTGACGTTCCTTTGATTGAACAGTCACTTAAATTTTAACCTCATTTCAGGCGCTTGGTCCTTTCAGGGAAAAAATAATTAGTCTTTCTACCTAAAAAAGAAAATAAAAACAAGCAGAGGGGAGGGAGCCAAATAGACTACCTGCAGGAAAGACAGATCCGAGGTCCTGAGTTCAATTTGCATCTGTGTGTTGTTTCGCTTGGCTTGTGAGGGACACATTTCAGACCCAACAGGATTTTTTCCTCTTCTGATCCTGTGGCCAATTTGTACAACCAATTCACCCTAACTGCTCCCCATCTCAGAGTCCGGCACCCAGAGGTATTCAGTAAAGTAGCTGCATGAGCTTGGCATTACCAGGCTGAAGCACTCCTTGCTGGAAGACTCAGTCTGGCCCAGGGACCCTCGCTAAAAGTAGATGTGGAGACCCAGCACCTGACCCTTTTACAGGAAGTCCCCATGGGACTCTTCCTTGGCTCACACTTCTTCACTATTACCAACCCTGAGTCCACAATAATCATCAGAAATAAAGTCATTCCAAAGCCAACTGATTCTCTTCCCACCTAACCCTCCTCCTCAGTCCACGCTTCCTGCCAGGACCACAGAGGCTGCTGCCACTTTTTCAGCCAGGCATTCTAGTCAGCACCTGGGTCTTCACGCCCCCTAGCCGACCACTCCTGAAGTCCTGGGAATTTACTTCCTCAGTGTCTCTCAAATCTGTCCCCACCTCCCCAGCTCCACTGCCGGGTCCACAGGCTCAGCTGTTCCCCACTCCTTACCTAGTTTGTGGTAACTTGTTCAAACCCTTCTACCTCTAAGTCATTCCTCCATTCTTTGCACTCATCCCACTGCCTAAAACAGTCTACAGACCTCCTGCCTACAGGAGGAAGCCTGAACTCCTGGGATACCCAAGGGCTCAGCACTGTCCTAGAAATTGTGGGAGTGAGAAGAGAACTGGGGATACTGTCTTTGCCCACCAAAGAGTCACAATGGAACTGGGAAGACAAGAGATACCCATGAAGCTGCACACAAAGCAGGTCCAGAGATCTGTATAAGAAAGCACCGTATTCAGCAGAGTGCCTTTGCACACAGTAAGAGCTCAATAAATAGAATCTATAGTCATAATTATTATTATGTGATATTATATGCCAATATCGTGTGGCGCTTATTCTAGGTGGGTCGGGCAGATTCCAGGAGCGGCTATGGACAGGCAGTGGCTCCACCCCTATCTTATGCCCTCTGGGCCTCCGTTTTTACATTCACCAAGCAGAGACAGCTTTGGAAAGGTGCTTTGAGATCCTTGGATGAAAGTTGCTCTAGTTCCCAGGCTTCTTTGGGCTTGTCCTTCGATAACCCTCTGATTCCTCACACCCACCAACCCCTTGCCCTTCGATCTCTCCCATCTGGATCAAACTGGGCCCCTCTGCACTGGTTTAGGGAAGGCCCAGCCTGCTCAGGCCTTCCCCAAGCACATCTCTAGGATCCTGCTGGAGAAGGGAGAAGCCTGCAGGAGCGCTCCTGCCCTCCAGGTCAAGCCTCTGGGAACTCTCTGCAGCTCCCCTGCCAGCCGCCTTTCTTTGCTAGGTGAGCAGCAGTACTTGAACACCCTCGTTGTTGTTAAAATCCAGCCCTGCTTTCCAGAGGGCCAGTGGCTCTGCTGGGCAGGCTGCCCATCACACACACACACACACACACACACACACACACACACCACAGTCATCTCCCAGGCCTCTCCCCTTCCAGTCCCTCCCCCCACTTCCCCTCTGCTCTCTGCCATTTACTCTGCCAAGCTCCAACACCCTCAACGGTTTCCCAACTGCTGTCACTAATCCCGTTCTGGGGAGCAGGTCAGCAGTGAAGGGGCCACAGCTCCTGTGAAATGGCCGCTCACACCTGCACACTCCATTCATCCCCACTGCTTACACATTGTCATCACAATTAATGCTTTCCCAGGAACTTCAGTGGTCTGATTGCCCCACAGCCGCACAGGGGCCCCATTCTGAGCCCTTGTGTCTGCTAAATTGAGCATGGGGCCCTATGATTAAATTAAGGTTTGTGGCTCTGGCACTCTGGCTCACACTCCATCAACTCTTGCTTCTGCCTCCCCCTCCTCCTCCTTGCCCCCTCCCTCCCTCCCCTTCCGCTTTCCCTCCACATTCATCACCGGGGCCTCTTTGCAGTTTGATGGGAGGAGGTGGGCAAGGGGGAAATGACCTGGCCTCTGGGCGGGGAAGGAGAGGGAAAGTCTTCCATTTAAACCAAAGATAAAAGGGGATGCATTTCCCCTTGGAGAGAGGGACTCTGGAGGGAGGACACGGTACTAGAACTAGAATGGAGAGGATGGTGTGGGGCCCTCGCTGAATGAATGAATCAGTCCTATAAGCAGAATGGTAGAGAGCTTAAGAGTACAGGCTCCCAGGTAAGACAGACCTGGGTATAATTCATGGCTTTGCCACCTCTAATATGGCTCTTATTCAGATTTAACCACCTTGAATCTTGGTTTCTCTGAGCTGGGCAGAGGAATCAGAATGAGCAAGGAAACAGAGGCAGCAAAGGGTAAGGCATTTTCAGGGCGAAGGAAGTAGACCAGGGAGGCTCAGCCTTAATCGTTTTTAAGTGGTACTTGCGTTTGGTAATCTGGTGACCATGGAGATCTGTGGAGGCCAAGCCCGCCAGAGACAGGGCCCAGGGGTGAAAGTTTATGTGCCAGCTGTAGGGCTTGGACTTTATCCTGGAGCCACAGTTCTTAAACAAGACTATGCATTCGGTCCTGCTGGGGAGAAGGTTTAAAATGAAGAGTCCCCTGATTCTCATATGCACAGATCTAAAGGAGCTGCAGTTTAACTAGCATCACAGGTGATTCTGGTACACAGGACTGAAGAACCACTTGGAGAAGCGTAGTCAGGTGTTAGGTGGCCATGCTAGGATACTCACAGTGGAAGAAGATGATTGGATTTGTGTTCTAAAAAGAAATTAGGGAAGGTTAAATTGAAGGGTGGGGGAAACAGGAGGCAAGCAGAAAGGAAGCTAATGCTATGGTTCAGATGCCAGCTAGCCAGGATGAGAACTAAAGCAGTGGCAGGGAGGATGCAAAGGGGAAAAAAGTTCAGAGGCAGAATCAACAGGGCACAGTCACCAACTGACGTGGGAGAGGGGAAGAAGCGGAAACCAAAGCTGAGGGCAAGTTTTCTATTATGCCTGAGTGGGTAGAAGGTGACAGCTTAGAGGGGAAGTAGAGAAGGGAAACTTTTGCAGCAAAGAGGAGGAAAGGGAGAGGAATGAGTTCTCTTTTGGACCTGCTGATCTGAGGTTCCTGTGTGGCATCCAGTAGTTGGGTGGAAATAAGCATTTGGAGCTCAGTAGGGAGACCTGGGTAAAGAGAGCCTTTGGCGAATCATTAACATGGAGGTCAGAGGTCTGGGTCCTTAACTAGGGAATTCCCGTGGGGCTTTGGTAAACAGATACCTGGGTTGCATATATGGGAAATCCGATTTAATGCATCTAGGGAGGAGCCTGGAAGTCAACAGTTTTTTAAAGCTCCACAGGTGATTCTCTGCAGAGCCAGGGATGAGAACCACTGATGGTGTTTGCTGAATCTTGAAAATGAATTATCTTAGATAGGAAGTAGAGGGAGAAGAGACTGAGGACAAAACGTGGCAGCACTGATGTTCTGGGAAAGCCCAAGAAAAAGGGGCCAATGAAAGGAGCAAGAACGAGCAATTAGTTAGAGAAGAAGGAGGAAAATCAGGATAGATGGGCAGCCATCCCTGAAGCCAAACGACGGGAAATGCCAAGGGGGAAGGAGAGGACAAAAGGATTAATGCTGACCTGAAATAGGTCAGATAAGACAATGGTGGAGAAAAGACCATTGGATTTGCAATTCTTTAAGAAAATAGTTTCAAAATACAGTGGCAGAGGAGGCAGTAACAAGTCTGCTGGGGTGGAGGAGGTAAGAGGGCAGGGCCAGCAGCAAATACAGTTATAGAGTTGGCTTTCTCAAAAAATATGATGAAAGTATCATGGAGAAAGGGAAAGAGAAGAAGAAATGGCAAAACAGAGAAAAGGCATGGCCATGTGAAAAGTTTGGCATGTGTGTGTGTGTTTAGGACACACAAAATTAGATCAGCGATGGAGCAGAATTCTAGAGAAGACTAGAGGAAAAAGGCTCCTCCTCCTGGTGGTTTGACCTAATGGAGAGATGGCCTGGAGAAAAGGCAGAGAAACCGTGTTCTCTGAGATGAAAGGAAAGGAAGATAGGAAGTTTAGGGATTGCGCCTAAATTTGGTCTCTATTTTCTTGGTGAAATGCTAAAACTGCCTGAGGTAGGACTGTGCGCAGGGCGGTGGTATGGAAGAGACATCACAAAGAAAAGGAAAGTTCACCAAACCGAATACAGAGCTCAACAGACCTCTGCACCTGGCAACCTCAGGACAGGAGCAAAGTGAAGGAGGTCCAAGACTGTAAACTGGCAGGACAAGTGCACTGCATGGTCAAGGGATGGCAGGATTTAGAGCACTGGTGAAAGTGCAATGAAATTCTTGACCATAGGATCTAGGCAGGAGGTGAAGCAGAAAAGAACTGGTACCCTGAGAGAACAGGGAAGCCCAGGAATGGGGGTCACCAGGAGACAAAGAGCAGATAAAAAGGGAGTGAGCATACCTAGCTTCTAATACCATTCCCTATGAAAAAGAACCTTGGAAAAGTGGCTGATTCTAGTACTGGGGCAGAAATGACTTTGGAGTATCTTGTAGTACCAGAATGTAAAGTGCTTTAAAAACAACAACAACAACAACAACAAAAAACACCACCACAATGCTGGAGGTATGTCAGAGGGACACAGGAACCAATCAAAGAGCCCCCAAGCCTAAAGCTGGAACAATTTGAGTGACAAAATAAGTAGTTTTGAATTATAACCCAAAGTATAAAATAAATATCCATAGTCCAAACTGATATAAATGATTGAATAAATAATATAAATGGAGTAGAAAAGGCAAATCTCCCATGCAGAAGAATTCCAAATAACTTAGATACTCTGTCCTCTAGGAGGTGGAGCATAATTCCCCATTCCCTAAATGTGGACTGTGCATAGTGACTTCCTTCCAAATAATACAGTAAAGAAAGGGAGGAAAAGAGTAACTTTACAGTGGAGAAACGTGGCAAACACTACCTTAGCCTAATGATCAAGGTTAACATCAACATTGATAAGTCACAATGGTAGCACGTATCCTTGCTATGAAGTGATGAGAAGGGCGCTTTACCTCTGTGGTCTTCCTCCCAAAAACCCATAACCCCAGTCTAATCATGAGAAAAACATCAGAAAATTCCAGGTGAAGAACATTCTACAACATACCTGACCAGTATTCCTCAAAATTGTCAAGGTCATCAAAAACAAGGAAAGTGTGAGAGATTGTCATAGCCAAGAGGTGCCTAAGAAAAGACCTGACTAAATGTAATGTGGGATCCTGGATGGGATCCTGGAACAGGAAATGGACATTTGGTAAAAAAAAAGGAAATCTGACTATAACATGGACTTTATTTAACAATGTATCAATATTGGTCTATTAATTGGAATAAATGTACTATACTAATGTAAGCTGTTAATAATAGGGAAACCTAAATGTAAAGTATATGGGAACTCTCTGTACTGTATTCACAATATTTCTGTGAATCTGAAATTGTTCTAAACAAAGTTTACTATAAAAAGGAGGGGTAAAGATTCTGGAAGATGATAGCAGCAGCATAGCTTTTATAATCTCCCCAAATACAAATAGAGCAACAAGGACAGCAAAATCAAAGGGCTACAGAAAACACCAACAATAATTTTATTTTTTCAAACAATTTATTGAAGTATATCATTCATACATGAACACACATATACTCTAAGTGTTCAGTAAACATTGCGAACTTACAAAACAAACATGCATAACATCATACAGGGTTCCCACACATCACCCCACCACAAATACTTTGCATTGTTGTGAAACATTTGTTAATAAATTATGAAAGAACATTGTCAAAGTATTACTACTGGGAAGCGGGAGGCTCAGTCGATAGAGCCCCCGTTTACCATATGGGAGGCCCCGGGTTCGCTTCCCGGGGCCTCCTTGTGAGGGCAGGCCGGCCCGCCCGCGCAGCCTAGTGGGCTGATGCAGCAAGCCCTCACGACAGGAAGCAGGTGTGGCTCAACCGGTAGAACCCCCGTTTGCCATGTGTGAGGCCCCAGGTTCGCTTCCCAGGGCCTCCTTGTGAGGGCAGGCCGGCCCGCGTGGCGCGAGGGGCTGATGCGGCAGGACCTCACAGCAAGGGGAAGATGAGCAGACACGGAGAAGACACACAGCGAATGGACACAGCAAGCGCAAGCAGCAAGGGGGGGATAAATAA
>JAQZBX010056134.1:0-18253 GCA_029593785.1 Cabassous unicinctus
TAAAAATAAGAAAACATTTCCATTGAGCACTGATGGACTGGAGAGTCAGAAGCTAAACATGATTTTGCATCATCAGGTTTTATTTAAAATAGGATGAGAAAGGAGTGGGAGCAGTTTAGGAAAAAAAGTAATTATAGGAGTAATTTACCATTATTTTTACTCTTTTGTGTTACAAGCAGAAGGAACGTGAGTCTTTTTGCCAGTGGAAATCACTTTCTCCTGCCTTCTCTCCGTCTCGGTTTGAAATGTTTAGGAATATACAGGAAATGTGGTAAGTGAGATCTGCAAACGTGGGCTTCCAATAGCAAGGCTAATTATGTGCTAAGCAATTGGGATGGCAGCGGCACAGCCAGGAAACCACAAAAGAGACTGAACTAGGATGCCTCGGTCTTTCTCTCGTTCGCTTCTATTTGCATTTTAATCTCATAGACAATGCATTTCCCCCTTTTTAAAAAGAGCCCATGTGCACATTTCCTCAGTGAAGACCAAATAACCAAACAAGAAGAGGCAACTGAGCAATTAATAGAATTCAGCCTTGTTCTTAAAAGCAGAGCAGTGATCCCCTCTGTGGTTTACAAACGTAACATTGTTTCCAGGTTCACTGACCTAGCGTCCAAGCTATCTCCCATTTGAGCAAGACTGGGCTGCCTGATCTCTAAGCTCATTTTCCTACTAGGATGAGTAAAACATCTCTGGAAAGCTGATGCCGCTGCAACAATAGCTAATGTTTGTATCAACTACCCAGTGCATCCCTCATCCCCTTTAGTAAAATTTGCTAAGCATTAGTGAGACTGTATCTTAGAAGAAGCTCTCAACAGATGGGACTCAGGAGGCCCAGGTTTTGCTTACTTTTCTGCAATTAATCAACTGGAAGAACTTCAGCAAGTCAGTAAAGCCTCCTTGAGACCCAGGTCCTTTATCTGTAAAATGCAGAGGCTGGAAGAACGCGTCTAGGGTCATTTCCAGCTCCATAATTCCATAGCTGTTTTCATGCACCTTGCCTCTGCTCATCCAGGACGTTGGGAGCTCTCGGCTGCTGACACATTGCCACCAGCAAGCAGCAGCAATGCTTCAAATTTGAGATTCCGCATTTGGGGAAAAAGCCATTTCCAGTGTGGTCATGTAATTCTCTTGTTTGATATTTTATTTTCCCGGAGAATTCTTCCCTTAAAGTATGGAAGATAATGGGAGATGCTCACCACGGTCTTAGAAAGTGAGATTGCCTTTGTATTTAAGAGTCACGCCCAATATGTGCTGAAGTGGGGTCTTCTTGCCTGATCCATGACGAGAAAGGAATCTGTCACCCACACATGCTCGTGTGTGCCACCCTGACAGGACTCCTCTTCTAAGAGAGTGGGAGGGGGTTGGCAAAGAAGTTTTAAGCACCGCTAAGTGTATGGTGTCTGTGACAAAGCACACAATACCTAGAAAAGACAGAGCAACTGTTGTGCAGCTGGCAGAACAGGCCTGAGCAGGGAGAGGCTGACTTCACGAGGAGTTCCCTAAAAACGTGGAAAGAAAATATAACCGTTCCTTCTCTGTTTTCTTGTCTCCTTTGGTTAGGAGAGAACCACAGGCTCCCAGTTTTTACTGCCTGGTTTTGTGGTCTAATTGAGGGGTAACGTGACGACAGACAATAATGGTCTTGGGGCCTCCCATTTGGAAAGTTCTTTACCATTTTCCTTAATCCTCCTTACTACATTGTAGCTGCGGGTGCTGGATAAAAGGTCCTACTTCTTGCAGCTAATCCCACCTGTTTGAACCTTTACCAGTTTGTAACAGACCCTACCAGGAAAGGCTGTGTCACGAGTGTTTTTTGACAAGTTAGAAAGATGAGCAGGGACTGTAGCAAGTTCTGGGAAGTCAGTGTGGGCAAATAGAATGATGCTTTACAGGATTTTTGTATTTTAAAATCATGAGCTCAAGACAGTTCCATCAAGGCAGAGTGATCGCAATGCCATTGGGTTCTCTATTTCATCACAGTGTCTTCAGATGAGGGGCTGATATCTTTCTGCCCTAGAGGGCAAAGGGCATCAAAGGATGGAATTTAAAACATCCTTAGAGAACAGAGGGTCAGCAGATCTTTGTTAACAGCTTCTGTTAGCAGCCCTGCCAGCGTTTACCCCACGCTTCTGATGGGGCAACGGTGGCTGATGATGGACAGCTCTGTGATGAGGGGAGATGACAATGGAATCTCCCATCAAGGAGGGTAAAGAAGAGGTGGAAAGGGTTGCTGTGCTCAGACTTCAAAGTATTTTTAGCAAGAAACAAATGAGTAGCTGAATCTCTTTGTGTGGAGTTGCATAATTAACTTTTGATTTAGTTAAATATTATATATCACTTGTCATACACAGCAAAACTCTAAAGCAATTGGCAGATGAGGAAGGTGAATGAGGGAGATCAAGTGTTTTGTCAAAGGTGGAAGGGCAGTTAAAGGAAGAAAAGGCTTTAAACCTAGGCCTTTATTCACAAGAAAGCAAAATTATGTTAAAAAAAATAATAGAAATGACAGCTTGGTGGCCAGAATTAACTGATGAATGTGAGAAATGTGCAATTAAATCTGAATAGGCTATCTGATTGCATCATTTAGGCACAAACCAGATATTTAGGAAGGGGTACATAAGATGCACCTTGGGATACTTTAGTTACATCTTGGATTTGCACTGCAAATCAAGCAGAAACTTCAGGCTGTAGAGGGGACAACATGTAAGCAGTGACATGGAAAGGACTAAATTAACTGTAGTCACCAGAATAAAGAACTAAACTCTTTGCTGGGCTTTGCCTAAGTGAACATAACCTCTATGTCATAACCAAAAGAAGTCTCTTCCCATTTTAAACTGATGATTAGATCAGTTTACTGTAACTAATTCCATTTTTTAAAAAATCAAATTCAGGTTAAATGTGTTGGCCATCTACTCTGTGTCACACATAAAGCCTGCCGGGTACTAGAATTGGAAGAGAAATGTGATTTGTACTCTATCAGCCCAGAGAAGGTCTCCTCTATGAATTTTACTCTTCTAATTAATCTCATTTTTCTTTGTCTTCTTTCAAAAATAGAGGAGCCATTGAATAGGGAGATGAAGAAATCACACTGGATGCATATTTGACATTTTTGTTCTTTTAGAAATAAAATTGTAGGGTTACAGAGGCAAAATATAAAACCATATTTTCATCTGTTGTATTGCCACTTGAAAAATGCTTTGCACCTCTGTTGGAAAAGGTTTAAACACAGCACACAGGAGACTAGGAGCAAACCTAGGAGCACAGTCAGCTGCTGAATACGCGCGGCAAGAAGGAGAGGCTTCCAAAGGCAGATGAATACATTGTTTGAACAGACATGGCAGGGGAAAAGGTTGAAAACTCCCACTCTAATCTACTGTCGATATGATTTCCAAGTTCATCTGGTGGCTGGTTAACGAGAGCCAAGCACTGCACATTTGAGACGTAATTACGTGGAAGGAAGAAGAAAGTTGGTAATTTATGCCGGTGCCTTCCTTGTGTTAGGCTTCCAGGAGACCTGACCCTTTCTCCAGCCTCTCTCTGACCAAGCCAACTGCACTCATTTGCCAGTCAGATTGGAAGCTACAGGTTCCACTGGAAACATGGTTTATGGATAATGTATCTATAATGGACTCTCCACTCAAAACCAATAGAGCGGTAGCATAGCCATCAGCAATCAGCCCATAAAATCTGCAGTTACCTTCTTTTTTTTCTTAAAGGGGGCAGGAAGCTAATGGATTTGAAATTGCAGAAGCGGACCACAGACCTTTTTAATAAATGAAAATAAAATTGAGTCTCAGGTTTATGTTGATCTATAGAACTGTGAGTCCCAAAGTCCTCCCACTGATTCCCTCAGGGTTGATTTCTAGCCTAAACCACCCAACATTTATAGCTGATAAGTGTCTACCAAAGGGTAATAAAATACAGTGTGTGTAGTTGTAGAGAATGTAACTTATCACTTTCATCAAAAGCTCCCTGAAAATGTGTTTATCTAAAAGGCTTGTATGTTTGTGTATATTTCAAATATCTCTGCCGTTAGATTGAGCTCCTTGGGCATTTAAAAGCTATTCCTTGAAAAGGCTTCTTTGGAAGCTGTTTAGCTGTGGGTTAATGGTTACATTTCCTTGGATTGGAGATACCCTCCAGGTTACGGAATTCAAACAAATATATACAAATGAGACATTGACTATTGCCCAATTTTATTTTCTCACTAAATCAAGGTAAAGATTTAAAGCCCAATTCATAAAGGAGAAAAAAAAAATCTTTGTGTGGGTGTTAGGTGATTTTTAACTCCGGCACAACTGATGTTGGGAACTTTCCAAGCATGCAGCTGCCTAGTGGGAGAAAAAAAATGTTTGAGATGTTGAGAAAAGTTGGGGACGCTCTGGTAATAACTGTGGAATATTTCTGTGTGTCACTTTTAAAAGCAAGCTGTGCTGCAGATGGCTTATAGCTGGGAATGGATTGCCTTATATGAAAATGCTCCTGGATCACTCAAGAAATGGACAAAAACATTTTTTTTCTATCAAAGACTGTTCAAGTTATAAATGTCCCCAAGACACATTGAGGTTTTCCTTAAGGAAGGTGCTTACTAAGTATCAATGATGAAACAGTTGTTTAAGGGAGGCACAAAGTAATAAACTTCCATGTAAGTGTTATCCGCTTAGAGGTCTGGAGTCATGTATAACCAGAATATTTATGGATTAATGCATGCAAAATGTTGCAAACTGTGAGTATATTCATGGTTCAGAAAACAAGCAGTCTAATTTGTCTTCAGGTGACCAATATTCAGATTGTCATGCCGTCTATGAAGCAGTCGCTATTTCACCCTGATGTTTGATGAATGGCTTGTGATGTAGCAGCATCAGGGAAAAGGCGTAGGTGCCAAATATCTCCCCCAAATACACCAAGCCATGGAGATCCCAGGGCTGCAGCCATGCTCATTCAGATCCAACTTTGTTAGTCAAAGTTTATCCTTCTTGATTTTCTTTCTGCTGAGGATTTGGAAAACTCATTCCTCCAGCTAACATGGCGACTTCTACTTCTGGGCTGAACTGACCTCGCAGGGTGCCAGGAATGCAGATCTGATGGTGGTGCAGCAGCTTTCCGACCAGGAAAGTTTTCTTTTTCATTCAGTCTGAGGGAAGACCTTGGCGAATGAGTCATGGCTGCCCTTCTTGGTTCCATTGTGTTCACAAAAAGATTCCCCCTTAACAGAGCAAAGCAAGTAATAGATGGGGACCCTCACAGTGTATCCCAGCATGCGGTGCTTATAATTGGCACTCGGTAAATGACTGCTTATCTATTGGCTGATAGTCCAACACCCCCTCCCCCAAATTCCATAAGCTTTCAGGAAGAAAAACATGATTTTCAATTTTAGATGTGAATTTTCTAGATCACTAAGTTATAATAATCTAATAAGCTACATAGTTATTCATTTCTTTACCTTTTCCACATAGATACATCTCAATAACAAGATTTAGGTATGTAATTATTTCAGGGTCATTTAAAAATAGAAATAGCAAATCACTGAAATACAACTTAAAAATTAAAAATAATAATCTCTAATAGCATAATGCACTCAAATATCTTACCACGTTTGCTATATGTGGTAGATCCAAGACCGAAGTCTTCAGGTTTTGATACATGTGCTCTTAACTGCTACATTACATTTAAAACAAAATCCTGTATTGGGCCACTCTAATATGGGAGCTGCATTAGAAGGGTACGGAGATTTATATTTCCAGATAAATTAGAGGTCAATACAAACAGTAGTAAATTTGGGAAATTGTTGTGTAAATATAATTGCTGTAATAAATTGAAAGCAGATCAAGTTGAAAGTAAATTTCACATTTGAAAGCAGATTAGACACAACAATAGCTTGAATGCTCAATGCAATTTATTTGCTTTGCTTAATTGCAAGCTGCCAACACAACCAATATGCAATAACAAGAATAGTTTAACAATTAGTAGTTTCTAATTTCTTTGCCAAGGAAACAGAGCAATGTAATGTCAGGGGCACACAACACATTAAAGATGTAGGGCCCAAGGGTCGACAGAAAGCAGGTGGGTACCTTTAAGGAGAGTTTTCCTGTGCTGGGTTGATGCAGGTTGGTGGAGGGTCTGCAGCCCTTTGGGGGGAGGTCCTGGGTTGTGGAGAGGTGGCAATGGTGACAGTGAGCTTGTATCATTGTCCAAACACTGGAGCCGGGAGTCCGAGCAAATGGGTGTCAGCCTGCCCCTCTCTGAGGCTCACGCAAGCAGTGCCTGCACTGGGTTTTCATGCCTCGGAGGTCTACTCACCGACGTTTTATCAAGGAAGTGCCCCTCTTGGCTGGCATCAAGCCAGTCTGTTTCATATCCTTGAACGAATGCATGGTTGTCACTTGTTACCAATACATGTTTTTCTCAATTCGTTTACATTCTAATTGTGGTCAACATTTTACAATATTTTTGGGGATTCAAGATCATTGATATCATTTCAATAAACAGCAGAATTTGACCCAGACCCTAAGTTTTTATCGAGAGCTTTTCTTCTTGGGAAGGGTTTTCAGTCTCTGCAATAGGTAAGAATCAATGCAGAGAAGTCAGTCCGCGTGCTTTGTAATTCAGCCCAGGATCTCTAATATGAGTGGACAGAGTGAGGAACTTAGGGGAATTAGATGCAGCAGGGGCAGTGATCACTACATTTTTATTCAGAAATCCGGTTTTTAGAGTCTATAAAAATGGTAATTATAGTGAATTTCCTTAACGGTAATGCAGCTGAATGGAATATAATAAAACATATTAGTGTCTGTACTTCATTAAAACCATTCCTACTTGCAAGCCACATTATTTTGGATTTCTTTTCATCCATGGTTCTTTAAATGTATGTGTGTGCACATGTGTTCTAGGATTCCAGTGGATGCTTCAATTGTAATATATGTTTCAATACATGTTTCAATATATATTCATTTCAGTATATATATTTCTCTATATCTATCAATTTGTTTCTCTCTATTTGAATTTCTATATTTCAATAGCTGGCAAATTACTACCATATATAAAATCAGAGCATCACATGGTACTTTGGTATAATCAAAATAATTATCGTTAATTAAACATTTGGTATAAATCGTTACTCTTATGATTCTTCGGTCTTCAAGTGGGTATTAGTTCTGAGGCTATGAGACAATCAAAGGGATCACCACAGTCCATCCTATGACAAGGCCATTTTTGAGTTAACTGAAACAAACCAGCCTTGACCCAGAAAACGTTTTCTGGAAACTTGTCATTTCAAATAACTCTCATCTAAATCAAACTGCTTTTGCTTTTGGAAAAGCCACTAAAGCTCAGAATTTCAAGACATAAGCACTTAAGAAATGACTAGTGGGTTCCTCAAAATGTTCAGAGAATGAATCTTTTCCAAAAGACCAATTAGCAAACATCCATGTAAAGAGCTTTCACAGCAGAATAATGTTATTGCTTTTTCATATTTTACAAAATTCTAAGGGAATTATATGCTTCCTTTACTTTACTTTTGATGTCTCTCCTTCCCTCTTCCTTTTGTGCAACCTTCTTGTATGCCGTCATACAAAGCTTCCTCCTGAATTTCTATGCCCTAAAAAGGCTATCTATGCCACTGAGAGTCCAAAGAAGAATGGGGTCCCATTGTGATTCTAGTGACACCATTACAACTTATTTTTGTAGAGTCAAGTCAAGCCAAAAGGAGCTCATTTCATTAGGTGACAAATGAAGAAATACCCTATGTTATAAGTTGTGTCTCCTGTGATACATTGAGCTTCTTCCCAAAGAGAAATGAGAGAGAGGTTCCATTTCAGCCTGTTGAGATACAGCCAGCTCCGAGTTGGTTTAATTTTAGAATCAGGCTGTTAAAAGCCTGGAACCCTCTACAGATTTGGGGCATACAAATCAACAAGGGTGGAGCAGACAGGAAACTCGAGTCTTTCTGTATCTGGATAAAGCACCTTCCCTGCTGGGAGGGAGGTGGAAAACACCCACATTTCTCTAATTTAGGGATTCCTCCCACTCCATAGAGGAGGCAAGTTTTCAAGTCTGATATTCTGTGAGAAGTGGAGGGTGAAAGAGTTGAAGTAAGTTTTAAAGAATGATTGTCAAAGCGTCTTGTTACAGGTGAAACCCAGCACTCTGCTATTAGTGACAAAAGCAGCCGAGCTTAGTTATGTCTCTACCACATGTCTGTCAAGGGATTGCAGCCGTGTTCCTTTTCTTGACAAGTGGCTCCATGTGCACACAAACACGTCAGAGAGGATTGTTTTTCATATGCATTTTACCTATGGTTTTTAAAACGCTGACCTCCTTGAAATCAAATGACTAATGGAATTCCCAACTCTGGTTACCTTGTTGATTTATAGTGCCCTGGCAGGCCAGATATACAGCTTTCCCCAAGAAAATGTTATCAGTGCTATTACTTCCTAATGAAATTGACTTTCTAGGCAATCACCACCTCTATGTTCGATTCTCCCCTTTGGATTCTTAGAGTTTTACGTACTGCAAGATTTGGATCTTTTATTTCTTTTTCACAGGTCGTGTCAGCTTACTGTATAAAATTTCTTTTCAATACCTACTCTAAGGACTTCTTGAGGATGTGACATATGTGTGTGTATGTGATACACACATACATATATATGAATTCTATATAATCAATTTTATCTGAGAAATAATATAAAAATATCTTTCTGCAATAATTCTATCTTAAGTCAAAATAAATGAATTTCTTGTGACAGTTAATTTTTACTCAGCACCACATTATTTGGGTCATAGGTAAAATGATCAATCGACTCATTTAATGATTTGCAATTAGCTTTAAAGCTGGTGGTTTCTTTTCCCAAATGGAGTCTTTTCTCCTATTGGTACTTTTCAGAAGCTGAATAAAGATACTTAAGCTGAAACTGTAGTGGGGTGGGGTCACAGAACCTTGTTCAACTGACATCTCCTTTGTTCTCCTCTGGGTGCCCCTTAGACACTAGTGCCTCAGAGCTCAGCTTGTGAACCTCTGAGCTTGTGAAACCCAAAGGTTTATCCATATGATGCAAATTCTCAATCATAAAAGGACAACATAGACATCAAAACTGCCCTGATCCATGATGGCCAGGTAGTGCCCATGTCCTTTTAAGCACTTGGAAAAGAAACCAACATTAAAAAGATAATTATTATTAAAGCATGCATTGACCACCTACTATAGGAAATCTATGCCGAGCACTGAGCTGGACTTTGAATTACATAGGTATAGGTGTTTTTTGTTTTTCTTTTTTTTTCATAAATTATTGGTCAGATTTTTGTTCATGAAATATGGGCTTAAATTCTGCCTCTTTCATTGTGTCATCTTTGGTGAATTATTTAAACATTTTAAACCTCAGTTTCCTCATCAATAGAAGGTGGAAATGCTATTCACTTCTCCGGGTTATTTTTAGGTTTGTATTTAATAGTAGATGGGAAGAGAAAGCAAAGTGGCAGGCACACAGTAGACAGGTATTAATGGAATGAACGAACTATTTAAGAAACACTATTGCCGCTGCCATTCAAAACCTTACCATCTACTGACTAAAAGAAACCCATAGCAAGGTAAAGCGTTTAATTAGGTTCTTGGTAGGTGTCAGTAGATTCCCGTGATAAGAGCTGGTAGGGTTTTCAGGTCACCTCCTCCACAACCACACAACCAGATGGTACGGATTAGCTGGCTGAGTAAGAGAAAAGAATTGAATATTGCAAATGCATGGAGTAGCTGAATCACAGCAATGGCAGAAATCAAACACGAAGCTCTTCACCCACAAACTTCCCAATCCTGCATCTTTTCAGGAACATTTTTTGACCATTTGCTTTTGTGCGTTTTCCTGTGCCCTCATCCCTATGTTTACTTAGAGCAAATCTCCATTATTGGAGGTAACTTGAATAAGTCTGTTTTTACAAATAAAGCAGCCCAACTAAACCATGAGCACTTAGAAGAGATTGACTATTCTGGAAGAAGACATCTTTTGAGATGGGTGTGATGTAGGCAACCCTGCCTGGGGAACTGCGTGAACAAAAGTAGGGCATTCTTGGAGGGTGTGGAGATTGAATTATTTACCCCAATTTAGACATGCTTTTCATCTTGATCTGCATTCCTGTGGGTGTGAGCCCACTGTCAACAGGGCCTCTTGAAGATGTTGTTTTAGTTAAGGTGTGGCCCAAGTGAATGAGGGTAGGTCATAATCCTTATGACTCCAGGCTTTATAAAGAAAACCTGGAAGTCACGGAAGCCAGGTGTTAGGAAAGTCAAGGAACCCCAGGGATCGCAGGCAGCCAGCACTGGAACACCACATCTTGGGGGAGGAAGCAAATCTTAGTGATATCTGGATGTCAGACTTCTGGCCTCTGAAACTGTGAGCCAACAGTAGCTCTGGCAGACGAAGATAGGAAGTTTTCCCAGGGTAACTGAAACGACTATTGTATGGTGGATGTGCTAGAAGTGAGTTTGGAGAGTCTATTACTTAAGAGTCATTTCAGTTACAAATGATGTAAATCCCCAATAGCATGAACCTAAACAAGTGAGGCTTCTATTGATTGTGCATCTCCATCTCTGGGTGGATGGTCCTGGGCTGCTGTGATGACCCAGGATTATTAGGACCCAGGCTGTTTCTCTGCCATCCTCCACGTGGACCCACCAACTTGTGGTCTCAGATTCTTGTCCCAGCTCCACTCATGCTAAATGCATTGTGGCTTGCAGGAAAGACAAAAGGGATGAATGGCACGCAACTTTCCTTTTAGGACAGTGAAGGATTTGCACATACCTCTTCCACCTGTACCCTATAGGTCAGAACTTGGCTCCATGGCCATAGCTGACGTGTAGGGGGATTTTTAAAAAATTCCGGGTGGCCATGTGTGTCCAGCTAAAAACCAAGAGCTTTATTATTATGAGAAGGAACAAATGGATATGGGGGATGTCCTCTCTATCGCAGAGAGGTTGGGACCTGAGTGTGGAGATATTTGATTCCATACTTATTCCATAATGATTGTAAGGCCACTGGAGTGTTTTTCCACATATGATTAACATATGTAGGCTAGTTGGAATGGAGGATAAATAGAATGGGAGGTGATGAGTTAGTGGCAATGTGCTCCCATGGTGAGCATGAGATACTTAGGGTATAGACAGGAGAAATAGAAGGAAGGGAAGGGGCATAGATTGCCAGTCAATATATCTGGCATTTGTAGTAGTCGAGAGGCTCATTAAACTATATCTGTTGAGTGAAAGAAGGAATTTGTGGATGAATGGATAAATGACAAAATGAAACGTAAACTTTTCTTTCTCACTCTTCTCTCTCTTCCTCCACCCTCTCTTTCTTCCTCAATACCTCTCATAGAAATAAAATTTGCAGAATTTGATGTCAGATTACAAGTAGAATCCCAGGAAAGGAATGCTTCATGTAAGTGTCTGGTTGGATTTTTAACTAGGGTACAAGATGCAAAAATTCTTAGAAAGTCACGTAAACACACTGTACAAATATGAGATGCTATTACCTTTCTTGTCTGTTCTCACTTCAAAATCTCAGAACAGTTAAACTGCTCCGACTGTAGTGGTTTGTGTTGTAGTGAAGATTTATGGAAGTGGATGCTTCTCTCACATCACGCTCCTCCCCAGCCCCATCAGTAGATGTTTTCACAAATGACATCTGCATCTTTTTCATCATTTATTTCCTCCAGTGCTTAGGTGATGCTTAAATAGTATTAGGGGGTATGTAAACACTACTACTGAATGAAATAGATTCAGAAAACATGATTTAAATACATAACTGATAATTGCAATAATTGCTGAGTGTGCCAAAATGAACAAAAATTATGGTCACTGCACTGTTTGGCAACCACATAAACCCAAGGTGATAGAAGATTCCAGTATGAACAGATCTTCTAAGAAAGATTTTAAAAAGCTATTTTACTTGGTTAACAGCCCAGTGTCTACTTTCTCAATCACAAAATGAAGGTATTGGCATACATTTCCTCCAAGTGTCCTTCTGTCTTTAATTTTCCCTTGATATCAATAGCTCTGATGATAAATGATAAGCAAAGTTCCATAGTGGACTATAAGACATTGGAGGAACTTTACTAAAACCCAAAAAGCAAATTAGAATATAAATACCACCTGATGGAATAGCATTGCTTGGGGTTGAAAAAATCACGAGGAAGGGAGCCAAAATAATGAAAAGGAAGTCACTCCACAGGCATAATTCAGACAAACTTGCATACATTAAATACTTCCTTCTTTCAGCATTCCGTGTTTAGAATCAATCTATTCTAGAACTTAGTGATTCATAGATACATTGCTAATTCCTCCCTTCAAAGAACTAACTGCCTAGTGCATCCCTTCTAAATGGTACATCCCTTCTAATCGCTGCAATCCTCTGCGAAGTGCT
Organism: Cabassous unicinctus; assembly: GCA_029593785.1. Lineage (NCBI taxonomy): Eukaryota > Metazoa > Chordata > Mammalia > Cingulata > Chlamyphoridae > Cabassous > Cabassous unicinctus. The sequence continues at coordinate 12,408 of JAQZBX010056134.1, forward strand.
GCCTTACAAATAAGACACAAAAAAGCCAGAAGAAAATGTACAGCCCAGATTGGCCTATTTCAGGCTGTGCTTTCTGGAGCAGCTAAATCACTCATTACCCAGTGACTGAGGCTTCCAAAGACAATCTCCTCTAATACCTAAAGGAGAAGTAATTCCACTCTGCATTCAGTGGCTGTTCACTGAATACTTAATACAGCCCAAGCTCTATCCAAGATCCCCTGATATAAACCCTTGCTCCTAGAAAGCTTACTCCGTTTGTAGGGGGATGCTGAAGAGAAGATTCATACATAAGTAAGTAACTAAGCAAGCTAGCAAACAAATGGCGGTTTCAGGTGCTAAGTTTTAAGTAAAATAAAGCAGAATAAGAGGAGATTACATTTTCAAGCAGACACCTGGACACAGGGAGTGGAGGGAAGAGTGAAAAAAGGAGGGGCAGAAGGGCAGGGAGTGTATGTCAGCCAAAAGGGTGCTGATGCAAAATACCAGAAATCTGTTGGCTTTTATATAGAGTATTTATTTGGGGTAAAAGCTTACAGTCCCAAGGCAGTGGAAAGTCCAATTCAAGGTACCATAAGAGGTACTTTCTCACCAAAATCAGTTGCCACGTGTTGAAGCAAGATGCCAGGTGATCTCTGCCTGGTCTCTCAGGGCTTCCTATATTCAGTCTCTGGCATAGGGCTCATTTCTTTCGGGGCTTTCTCAGCTGCTCAGCTGCTCTCTTCTCTTCAGCTGTAAACTATCAGGTGAATGGTTCATCTCTCCGTGGGGCCCAGGATCAAATAAGACAGAGCTCTCTCCTCTTCCCATGTGTCTTCTTGAGTGAGTGTCCATTTATATCAGCCCACCAAGGGGATGGGGACTCAATCTGAGATACACCCTATTGACATGGTTGAATCAAATCCCTAATCTTAACAGGTAATTTAATCAAGACATGTCAGCTGATTCTAATGCATTCAAAGGGTATCATACCCAGAGGAATAGTTTACAAACAAAATCTTTCCCTTTTGGGGATTCACAAATCTCAAACTGCCACACTGGGGAATCCTCTTTTAGATATTGGGACAATGGAGGCTGATTTACATTGGTTTGCTTTAGGTAGGACTTGGTTTCTGTTCTCCCATAAGGCATGAATGCCCATAGCATTCCTAACATCCTAAAGCCCACCCAGATGATGGCATAATTGATCTTTATGGACAAGCCAGAAAACTCAGCACCAAAATGTATAGCTTTGTTTCTCTGGGGCATCAGTCTGGACTTCCCAAAAAGGAACATAGAAGCTCCCATTTGGAGTACACTGTTCATAAATATAGGATTATGGATGTTTACCTAGACCTTTTCTTAAAGATGTTTTTTCAGAAATGTGTAAAGATGTGAGTGGGTAGGTGTAAGTATTAGGATATATATGGCTTATACATTATTTATTGGGTTTTTTACCCCTTGGGTTTACTTTTCAGCCCCCAAGAAAAATAAACATCACAACATTGACATGTGTGTTGGCTTTTAATGTTAGCCACAATAGATTGGTGCTGGTTGCAGAAAGCTTTGTCCTGGAGCTCAAATAATTGGCAATCTAGGTAAAAAACAAAATAAAAAAAACAGACTTGTACATGAATCACTGCCATGGTGTTTAATAGCAATAGAATTTTTTCAAGTAAAATACAGACCCGTTGCTCTCTTCATGATCTCAGCTACAGCTTTGCAAGTACATGCTCTCCATGCGGTTTTGCCTGTTTGCCATTGTTACTGTTTTTGCTTCCCCCATCCTGCTTTCATGTTCCAGTGAGCTAGTGGCTATTTCTAGATTTCACTCCAAAAAGGCTAATGCATAAATATTTACCAGATACCAGTAATGTATAGCATATTAAAATCTTGAGTATAAGTCCCATCCCAGCCACTTGTTAGCTGTGTGCCTGTACACAAGTTATTTAGCCTCCATAAGCCACTGCTTCCAGACAGCCAGAAAAAGGAGAAAACTCGCCTCAGGTTGTTTTGAGGTTCAAAAGATATGAGGTATTATCCCTAAGCTTGCCTCATCATAAGCACCAGTGATGTGCGTCTCAACAACGAAGTCCTTGTGTCCTACTCGAGCCATTCAAAATCAGAATTTTCAAGAGTGAGATCTAGGAAAATTATTCTTATGATTAGACAAGTTTGGAAAATGGGGGTCTCCTATATATAAGAGTGGTTAGCAATGTGATGGTCAGTCACAAAGTGGTCCTCAAAAAAGTTTAACAATCAGTAGTTTCCAATTCATTGCCAAGGGAGAATAAAAATGTAATGTCAATACATTGGCTATGAATCAAGGTGGATTGTTGGCTACCATCAGAGATATTCAAGGAAAGAACTGAGAGCTTAAAAATGAAAGCCATGATTTACTTTTGGGATTCAAAGAAAATGATTAAGGATGGAGATACTGAAATTGGCTGGAAAATTGGATGTGATATCCCTATGCAGATATGCAGAGACAGGAAAATTCCAGATAGAGAAATGACTTGTACCGTACAGTGGAAGCAGCAGAGCACAGAGCATGTGTGGGCAAAACAGATTTCAGTTTGGTGGGTGTTTAGGAAATATAAAACATTAGCTGTGTACCCACTTTCAGTCTCAAGTTTTGGAAAGCCAAATTGCTATATGCCTACATCAGTGACCTTTCTGGAACCTGTGAAGTAGTGCCTAATCGATGATCATGTGATCATGGAGACGATCATATTTAATCAGCGTGCCAATGTCAGTGACATGAACAAGACATGACATTGAGATTTATAGGTAATGGTGAATATTTTCTTTCTCAGCCTCGGTGCTATTGACATTTTGGAACTGATAATTCTTTGCTGGGGCTGGATGGCAGGAAGGGCCTGTGTGTAGGATGTTAGGATGTTCACCAGCATCCCTGGCCTCTACACACTAATTGCTAGTAGCATACCTTCCCCCTACTAGTGACAACAAAAATGTCCCCAGATATTGCCAAATATCTCCAGGGGGCAAAATCACCCCCAGTTGAGAACCACAGATACAGGATATTTATTCTAGATGCTACTTGAAGTGAAAATATCCTTATGTGTCCGGTGAATTATAAGATACATTTATTATTTTAGGAATAAAGCAGTATGATATTAGTGATTATGATAACTATTAATAAAATCTCTAAATGTAATTAGGACCTTTCAAATAGTTAAAGAAATAAGAAAAAGAATGACATGTAACACATATATTAAGAGAGAGCATAACTAGAAAGTGTAATGAACTATTATGTTCATTTGTTATTATGAAATGTTTATAAAAATTAAGTAATATCCCAAGGCAAATTAAAAGAGATCACATCATATCCTAATTTTAATCTGTTTAGAAATGTTTGACACGCATACATTTTTAAAATGCCCTTTAAAATGCAATTATTTTTAGTGAATTAACTGAATTTAGGCCATGAATTTTTCAAGAATAAAAAGTTACATTTGCTATTTCTTGAAATCTTGTGAGAAAGAAGTAAAAGACCTCAATGCTGCTATTTAAAAATTTAATGCAAGAAAAACTAAACTTCAAAAACAAATACAACAAAATGAAAAAAGAACAACATCCATAATAAATCATCTTTGATCCAGGCATGGTTAAAAATATAAAGACATGAAAGAGAAAGCAAATGTTAGAGAAAAATGAGATACCTAGACACATTTTGCTTCAACTATTTACTCAAACTTCAAAATCACAGATTTTGCAAGAATGCTTTAAGAAGGCAATTCCATATAATATTGAATCTTTAGACATTATTTTAAAGAAAAAAATGTTGAAATGATTGCCAACAATTTTTAGTAGTTGAAGATAAAGGATTATTGAGATTTACCTAAGTAATAAATCTTAAGAAAAAAATTCCTTCAAGAAAACATGCTATTAAAGACATATGATATCTGCTGTTATTGAAAATGTTGCCAACATTTTAAAATTTACCATTTGAAAGTGAGAATCTATTTATTATTGCAAATATGTAATTAAGAAAATAAGCAATCTAGTAGCCGACAATTCTAAATATTATCTGTTCCTGCAGTATAACGTAACATGCAAATATTTAACAACCATAAATTTTAATGATAAAATCGAATAATAATAGCTATAGGAGTTTTTAATAAAATGTCATATATATCCTCATATCCCAGAAGTCATTCCTAAAGCAATGATCTTTGACTTCTGCTTCTAACTTGGTTTGGGCCAAACATAGGCAAGAGTGCCAAGCCATGTTGAACTTAGCCAAAATAAGTATTTGGTGCAGCTGTACATTTATTCCAAAGTGTGAGGAAACTAGTTTGGAAGCTAAAATTCAGAGAGTCTCAGATTCCTGGAAGATGAGACCAAGATTAATCCAATTAGCAAAAGAGAATTATTACAAACACTTGCTCAATTTTACGAGTTAGAAATTTTGCAATTTAAGCAAACGTTTAATGTATATTGTAGAAACAAAATTAATTATAGATAATTATTAGTTAGTTATTAGGTTAGCTCCTTCAATTTCAACATTCAAGTATTCGTTGCTGTTTTTGCTTTCTCGGATGCTAATAATAAGAGCTTGCCTTTATTTAACACTTACTAAATGCCAGTACTCCTTAAAGGCATTATCTCATTTAATCCTTGAAACCACCTTACAGGGAATGAGCTGTAATTATTCTCACATTATTCTGGAGAAAAAAGGGAAATAAAATTGTTCATAAGTGGTAAAGGAAGGATTTGAAAATGTTTCATAGAATGCCTTGTAAGACTAAATGAGACCGTTTTATAATCATAAATCATTAAGCTGATGTCACAAACACATTTGTTTTTATCATCATCATACTGGCTACTAAATTGTGCTTTTAAAAAGCAATAATTTTGTTATACATTTCCTTTAGTTTTTTCTTCATTGAGATGTAATTAATTCCTGAGACATGAAAAAAGGGCCTAGAGAATGCCCTTTCCATTGATTTAATCACTTGAAAATGATCTGAGAAGGGAACTGTTAATATCCCTTTTCCAACAATTAAACGTTGGTGTTCCTTTTATTTTTTATCATCATGTACACCAGAGATGGTCTTTGCCTCTATCACATAATATCCGAGTCCCTCTCACAGACATGTTATATGTCCCAGACAGAATGCTTATTGTGCGAAAAGGCGCAGCACGTATATGAAGATATTTAGCTCATGACTTGTTGCTGAAGTGATCTAATCAATTGGAAAAGGTCCTCCCGTGCAGTGTAAGGTTTCCCAGTGTCATCTCTGATCAAGGACCAGATGTGCTGGGCTAATGGAGAGCACAATAGAAAGACCGAACAAACTGAGACTTCCTGACTTCCATGAGTGTGGGTTTCGCCCATCAAGTGCAGCTGTTATCAGAAAAGTGAGCTGGTAACCGGGGCATCTCTTATTCAACAAGGCTCTTCTCCCGCTTCTAGTTATTCTCTCTGCTTACTCCTCAGACCAAAACCACGCTTTTAATTTCTGGAAGCCTGGGAAAGTCCATTCAGGCTTGGCCATATGACCTCTAGTATCTATTACGCCTCAGTGTAACAGAGTTTGTGAGCCGTGTCTCAATCGTGAACCCTTGTTAATGGATTTGATACAAAAGCCAAGATATTGACTTAGCATCCCAGAGCGCTGCCTGATGTGACATTTCCCAAAGACGTTTTTAGCTTATCAGCCAATCAACTACCAGATACTGTAGATAAAATCAGGGACCAGATAGCTGTAGAGGCAGCCACGCTCGTACAACCCCTTACCATGCCCTCTGTACAGAGAAGCAATAACCTTTCCAATAAATCTACTGTGAGCACTTCTCAACTTCCATCAGCAATTGTAGGTACTCATTCAAGAAGAGAAATAGTT
>JAQZBX010056135.1:0-10265 GCA_029593785.1 Cabassous unicinctus
AACTCCCTTTTAGTCCTTTTTATTTCAGCAGGGTTGGTAGTAATATCCCTTTTTCATTTCTTATTTTCATTATTTGTGTCCTCTTTCTTTTTTTCATTGTCAGTTTAGCTAAAGGTTTGTCAAGTTTATTGCTCTTTCCAAAGAACCAACTTATGGTTTTTTGATTCTCTCTATTGTTTTCTATTCTCTATTTCATTTATTTCCACTCTAATCTTTTTTTATTTCTTTCTTTCTGCTCTCTTTGGGTTTAGTTTGCTTATTTTTTTCCAGTTATTCCAGTTTTGAGGTTAGGTATTTCTTCTTTTTAAATGAAAGCATTTAAAGCTATACATTTCCATCTCAGCACTGCCTTCCCGTAAGTTTTGGTATGTTGTATTTTCATTTTAATTTGCCTAAAGATATGTCCTAATTTCACTTCTGATTTCCTCTTTAGTTGTTTGAGTATGTTGTTTAATTTCCACATACTTGTGAATTTTCCATTTCTCTCTCTGTTATTGATTTCTTCATTTTGTTGTGGTCAGAGAATATACATTGTATGAGTTTAATATTTATTGAATTTATTGAGACATGCTTTGTGACCTAATATATAGTCTATCCTTGAGAATGATCCTTGTGTGCTTGAGAAGAATGTGCATTGTTTTGTTGGGTGAAGTATTCTATACATGTCTGTTAGGTCTAGTTGGTTCAGAGTATCATTCAAGTCTTGTATTTCCTTATTGATCTTCTGACTAGATGTTCTCTCCATTATTGAAAGTGGTGTATTAAAGTCTCCTACTATTAATTTAGAACCATCAATTTCTCCTTTCAAATATGTCAGGATTTACTTCATGTATTTTGGAACTCTCTTGTTAGGTGCATATATATATTATCATTGTTACATCTTCTTGTTGAATTTCCCCCTTTATCAGTATGTAATGACCATCTTGGTTCCTTTAACATAGTGTTTTTAACTTAACATCTATTTTATCTGATATCAGTATTGCAACTCTAGCTCTCTTTTGGTTACTACTTGCATGGTATTTTTTCCATCCTTTCATTTCCAACCTACTTGTATCTTTGAATTTAAGGTGAGTCTCTCACAGGCAGCATATAGTAGGATCATGCTTTTTATCCATTCTGCACGTCTCTGCCTTTTGACAGGAGAACTCAATTCATTTACGTTTAAAGTCACTACTGATAATGTAGGACTTTCTTCTGCCATTTTTCTATCTAGCCTTTGTATGTCTTATAACTTTTTTGCCCATCAAGTCTTCTGTTAGTGCCTACTTTTATATTTATTTGATTTTTTGCATTGTACCATATTGAGTGGCTTCTTTTTTCTATCTTGATATATTTTTCATCTCTTTTCCTTGTGGGTACCATTGGGATATAATTTAACATCATAACTATATAGCAATCATATTTGGTTTGATACCAACTTAACTTCAATAACATGAATGTATATTTTTCCTGTAACCCTCTGTCCCTCCATCTTTTTTATGAACTTGTTACCACTTATATCTTTGTACATTATATGTCAAAAAATCATAGGTTTATCATTACTTTTTATGCTTTGCATTTTAGCAATTTTAGGAAGTAAGAAATAGGGTTACATACTAAACAAAACACTACAGTAATACTGGTATTTATAATTACCCAAATAGTTACCTTTACTAAAGGTCTTTATTTCTTTATGCTCCTTTGAACTGCTGTCTGCCTTTCAGTCTGAAGAATTCCCCTTAGCATTGCTTGTAGGGCAGGTCTAGTGGTGATGAAATTTCTCAGCTTTTGTTTATCTGGGGATGTCTTAATCTCTCCTTCATTTTTGAAAGAAAGTCTCAGTGGATATAAAATTCTTGGTTGGCAATTGTTTTCTTTCAACATTGTATTTCAACCCACTGCCTTCTTGCCTCCATGGTTTCTGATGAGAAATCAGCACTCAATCTTATTGTGACTCCCTTGTACAAAACACATTACTTTTCTTTTGTGGCTTTCAGAGCTCTCCCCTGTCCTTTGCATTTGATAGTGTGATCAAAATATGACAGGATGTATTTTTCTTCATGTTTATCCTGTTTGGTATTCTTTGGGCTTATTGAATGTGTGTATTCATGACTTTTGCTAAGTTTGGAAAATTCTCTGTCATTATTTCTTTGAATATTCCTTCTGCTCCTTTCTCTCTTTCTTCTCCTTCTGGGACTCCCATATATGTATATCGGTATGCTTAATGGTCCCGGGGTTTCTTAAGATATTTTCACTGTTAATAATTCTGTTTTCTTTGTGCTTCTCATCCTGACTCATTTCAAGCGTCTTGTCTTTGAGTTCACTGATTCTTCCTTCTGCCGGCTCCAGTCTGCTCTTGAATCCCTCCTGGGAATTTTTCATTTCAGTTATGGTGATCTTCAAACCCAAGTAGTTCTGCTTGGTTCCTTTTTAAAATTTCTGTCTCTTTACTTAGACTCTCATATTGTTCATTCATTATTTTCCTTCATCTCTTTGAGCATTTTTAAAATCATTTTTTAAAGGCTTTGCGTGTGTCCACATTCTTGTCTTCATCATTGGTGTTTTCTGTATTTTTATCCTGTTCCTTTGGATGGGCCATCATTTCCTGTTACTTTGTTTGTCTAGAACTCTTGTTTCACACTGTACATTTTACTATTTTAAAATGTCAACTCTGTGATTTATTCCCTGCAGTATCTGTTACTTGATTTTGTATCTAGCTCGTAATAAGACAGAGATTTTCTTGAGGTTCAGCCCAAGGAGAATGCAGTGTGCAGAGTTTCCCTTGTCCTTCTGGGTCTGGGTCTTGTTCTGGGCTTTTGCTTGTTAATTGTTTTGGAGATCTCATGCTTACAGGAGATTGATTGCCCCTTCTGTTTCTGTTTCCCAGGAGACAGATTTCCCACTCCTGGGTGTTTAAAGCCAGCAAACCTTTCCTCCAGATTGTCTACCTCTATAGTTTCTTACACTCCTTTTGTTATCTCAAGCTGTTTTTGCTTGGAAGGCAAGTTCTGGGAGATGGGGCACACAAGAGAGTACTTTCTGAAGTCAGTCTTCACCAGCCAAAACAGGGACAAGGGACCTTGCAGGAGGCAAAGACCCACTCCAAAGTACCCTGGGGAGGGGCTCACTAAGGGTACGAAGAGTTTCTCCCATGGCTCCCCAAAGCTGAGCTTTCTTGGCCTGCCCAGGAAATGTGGCCCTTCAACCAACTGTCCCTTGCAGCCCTGGGGAAGCATAGCATCTTCAAGTGTCCTCTCCTGTGACCTTTGTCCAGGGCAGGTTGAAACAATGGCTGCCCATAGAGCTGGGGCCCCAGTGATCTAAAGCCATGATTAGTGATCATCCATGCCTGCCTCTGGTCTTGGGGAAGAGGATTTTTATATCTGGTTCTGTCACCAGTGAGCTAGCCATGGGCTGAACCCTATGACCACTTGCTTTGAGTCGGGGGGTAAACACCAGTAGCTGCTGCACAGAAAGAGCAATTTGCTGTTCTTTAACATAATTTATCAGTCTCTTCCTCCTGCTATTCCCTGGATGCTGTACTGTGTTCTTTTGACCTCTGGAGTTTCAAAATAGTTTTTCAGAGTTCCTGACTGTTTTATAGTTGTTCTGGTGGAAAGACTGAGTCTTGGAGCCCCCTACTCTTCCATCTTCCCACACTCCTAATCCCCATTGATTTTTGGATGATATTTGATTTTTATCACAGTGACCACCACAAACCTAGCTTTGCGAATATGTGATATTGTCCAAAGGAATGTAGCGTGATCTAACATTGAAACTGAGAACTATCTCAAGTTTGTGGTGTCTGATAGATATCGAGTATTGTGTCTCCCTCAAAAATTTAAAACACTCTGTGGCATCTCCGTGAGTTCATTAAGGCACCCTGGCACACCTCAGCATGCAGTTTGAGATCCATAGTCCTAAACGTTAAATGTGCATTATTAGATCCAACTCTAAAATCTTTCATATATAAGAGGAATGGAAATTTCTGATTTGTACTTAAGACTGCTCTTCACTTTCATAGGAACTAGATGCTTATTTTCAGGATAACATTTGCCCCCTCTTCTAACTTTCTGTCTTTTTGAAATACATACAACCTATGATTTTCCTCCCTAATTCCTTGTCCACAATTACATTCGCCAAAAGAGCTTAGTGAACAATTTTGTTTATTTTATTGGATGCCTGTTGTTGTTTTTTAACTGTCAATTTCCTGTTTTTTTATTGGTTGTTAATTATGATTAAGTATCCTGAGCACAGGAAACCTAGTGTGGAGCCTATGTATGGGGAAAGAGAAAATACTCTTTCCTTACAGAGGTTACACATTGCACTACTTATCATTTCTCATGGTTAGTTTCAGTCCTTTAGCAAGTCAGCAGAGGTCACGTGAACTAAGACCCCAGAACACATCAGCCACTTGCTTAGTTTCACATGCCTGTTCTCTGGCCTTTCCGTGGTTTTAACACCTTGGCCTTTGGCTGCTTTTCTGAAGAAGTCGCATGACATCACCAAGTGTCAAGCACAATAATATATTTTTTTAATAAATTTTTTTATTTTTTAAAAGATACTTAGATTAAGCACAATAATATTTTATCCTTATTTTATGTCTCTTTTTATTCTAATAAAGTTTCTTCTCCTCCTTTTTCTTCTCCTTCCTCTTCCTTTTTTTCATCCTCTTCCTCCTCCATCCCCTCCTCCTTCTTCATATTTCCATGTTACCCTTGGAATAGTTTAGCCATTAAGTGCCAAACACCAAGCCCATTGAATAAGTGGCTGAAAGAGCTGGAGGTCAATGCCATTTCCCAGATCCCTGGATCAAGGACGTTTTTTCTAACGTGCAGGTTGACTGAGAGTAGGAACAGTGCCCCATTGTGGAGGTGGTTTAAATAGAACTCAAAATGGCTGTCATTGGCAACCTTTTTGCCTTCCAATTTAATAAAAGATACTGACCCTGCTCTCCTCGCCCCTTCTCTTTCCTATAACTCCTGTCCCTCAACACTCTCCTTTTCCATTTCTCTCATCTGCCCCTTGCTTCCTCAGCTTCTTGCTGGGATTTTACACTTCACCTTTGACTCCAGCCTGTAAAATGTTCTGTCACTGTCCCAGTCAGGTGGATGTTGCCGTGGCTCCTGCATGATATCAATAACCCATGCTAGTGAAGCCAATGATGTAATTTTCCCTGAAGCTCTAAGTATAATTTAACAAGTTAAACACTGTAGCATTGTGGTGAATGCGCTATTAAAGAACTGTAAATTGCTTACATAGCATCAATAAACACAGTGCCCTAAAGCCAGGGGCTGTTAAAACTTTATAATCTAAAGCAGCACTTGAAGTATCACCCCGAGGCTTTAGCTTTGCTGTCAGATAAAAACAAAGTGACTGGAATCTTTAGTTGCTGCCTAATGTACATAGGAACACAACAAGCTTTAGGGGATAATTACTTTTTGAGAGCTTAATGTGGGTTTGCTGAGTAACATCTATCAAATTTATTTGATTCTTCCACTTTCACTGAAAATGGGGTATGTAAAGTGGATGGTCAAAAATATATATGGTCAATGGCCACCACAGAGTCATGGTATATCATTTTCTTGGGATAACGACAAAAATTTCAGTAGAATTTACTCTCACACATTGGTTTATATCCTATAGGACTATGTGTTTAGAAAAAGATTTTGGGTAATTAAGTTATCTTGGGTATAGCTGAAAAAGGATGCAGATCTTTAACAGTTAATGGTCTCGTTTGGAAGCAAAGTAATCCAGATTTCACATTTTGCAAGCCTCAAAACTTCCCTCCCTTTTTTTTTTTCCTTCCCCTGATGTCCCCCCACCCCTAGCCAAATACTTCCACAAGACACACCCCTTCTGTAATTCCTTCCCAGTTTCATATCCTCAGCCAACTGGTGACTAACCCTTCTTGTGTTATAACTATTATCCAGAGTATTTGGTCTAAAGTATTTGCATTTGTGTTCTGGAAAACTCTTGGCGTTTTACAAATGTTACCTCATTAATCATCACAACCAACAGGCTGACAGTTTTTGCCCGATATTTAAAAGTCGTGGAAAAAAGAAAGCTCCAAGTGGTCCAGAGACCTGACCAAGGTGGCTTGTTGAGTTGGGGATGGAAGAGGGAGAGAACTTGCCATCTCAAATCCTGTTCCATCTGGCCGACTTCACACTGTCCTGTCACCTCCCAACACCACTGAAACCTCCAAGGGTGGGGCCTGCATTCTGCAGAATCTCAGCTCACCTGCATGATATCTTTCTTTCTAATTATTCTTTCATTTGCTGAGTTAATTTTTTTTTTTACCTCGTTCTTTTTTATTAGAGAAGTTGTAAGATTTACGGAAGAATCATGCTTAAGATACAGAGTTCCCATGTATCACCCTATTATTAACACCTGGCATTAGTGTGGTATATTTGTTACAATTGATGAAAGAACATTTTAATAATTATACTATTAACTATAGTCCATGGTTTACTTTAGGGTTTAATGTTTGTGTGATACAGTCCTATGGATTTAAAAAAAAATTATTCTGGTAACATATATACAATCTAAAATTTCCCCCCTTTAACCACATTCATATATATAATTCAGTGCCATTAATAACATTTACAGTGTTGTGCTACCATCACCACCATCCATTACCAAGACTTTTCTGTTTCCCAAATAGAAACGCTGTACAATTTAAGTATTAACTCCTCATTCCTTACCCCCACCCCGGCCCTGTAAACTATACGCCAGTTTCTGACTCTATGAATTTGCTTATTCTAATTATTTCATACCAGTGAGAGTATACAATATTTGTCCTTTTGTGTCTGGCTTATTTCACTCAACACGATGTCTTCCAGGTTCATCCATGTTGTCGCATGTGTAAGAACTTTGTTCCTTTTTAGGCTGAATAATATTCCACTGTATGTATATACCACATTTTGGTTATCCATTTGTTGGTTGATGGACACTTGAGTTGCTTCCTTCTTTTGGCAATTGTGAATAAGGCCGCTATGAACACTGGTGTGCAAGTTATCTGTTTGAGTCCCTAATTTCAATTCTTTTAGATATATATCTAGCAGTGGGATTGCTGAGTCATATGATAATTCTATAGTTAACTTTCTAAGGAACTGCCGAACTGTCTTCCACAGTGGCTGTGCCATTTCCCACCAACGATGTATGAAGGTTCTTATTTTTCTACACCCTTTCCAACACTTGCAATTTCCCGTTTCTTTAATAGTAGCCTTTCCAGTGGTGTGAAGTGGTACCTCATTGTAGTTTTGATTTGCATTTCCCTAATGAGGTTGAGTACCTTTTCATGTGCTTTTAGGCCATTCATATATCTTTTTTGGAGAAATGTCTATTCAAGTCTTTGCCCATGTTTTAATTGAGTAGTTTGTCCTTTTGTTGTTGAGTTGTAGGATTTCTTAATATATTCTGGGTATTAAATCCTTATTGGATATGTGGTTTCCAAATATTTTCTCCCATTGTGTAAGTTGTTGTTTTACTTTCACAATAAAGTCCTTTTAGGTACAAAAGTTTTTAATTTTGATGAGGTCCCATTTATGTATTTTTTCTTTAGTTGCTTGTGCTTTGGGTGTAAAGTCTAAGAAACCATCGCCTAACCCACGGTCCTGAAGATACTTCCCAATATTTTCTTCTAGGAGTTTAATAGTTTTGGTTCTTATGTTTAGGTCTTTGATCCATTTTGAGTTGATTTCTGTATATGGTGTGAGGTAGAGGTCCACCTTTATTCTTTTGCTATGGACATTCAGTTTTCTTAGCACCATTTGTTGAAGAGACTGTTTTTCCCCAATTGGTGGACTCAGCAGCCTTATCAAAAACCAATTGGTCATAAATGTGAGGGTTGATTTCTGAACACTCAGTTTGATTCCATTTGTCTATATGTCTGTCCCTGTGCCAGTACCATGCTGTTTTGATTACTGTGGCTATGTAATAAGTTTTAAGATAAGGAAGTGTAAGTCCTCCAACTTTGCGCTTCTTTTTCAAGATGATTTTGGCTATTTGGGACCCCTTTCCCTTCCATATAAATTTGATGATTGGTTTTTCCATTTCTGCAAAGAAAGCTGTTGGAATTTTGATCAGGATTGTGTTGAATCTGTAAATTGCTTTGAATAGAATTGTCATCTTAGCAATATTTAGTCTTTCAATTCATGAACAAAGAATGTCCTTCCATTCATTTAGGTCTTCTTTGATTTCCTATAACAATGTTTTGTAGTTTTCCGTGTATGAGTCCTTTACATCATTGGTTAGATTTATTCCTAGATATTTGATTCTTTTAGTTGCTACTGTAAATGTAATTTTTTTCTTGAATTTGTCTTCAGAATGTTCATTACTAGTATTTAGAAGCATACTGATTTTTGGGCATTGAGCTCGTACCCTGCCGTTTTGCTGAATTCACTTATTAGCTCTAGTAGCTTTATTGTGTGAGTTAAATTTTAAGCCTGAACCAAAGCTCCTGAGTAGGATAAAAGTTTCCTTTCTTTTTTTTTAAAAGATTTATTTATTTACTTGATCCATTTTAAACCCCCCCTTCCCCATTCGCTTTTTTGTGTCCATTCACTGGGCAATTCTCTGTGTCTGTTTCATCTCTTCTCATCCTCCTCCTCCAGTCTTCACCAGGATTCGATCCTGAAGACTTCCGATGTAGGAGAGAGATGTTCTAGCCATCTGCACCACCTCAGCTCCTGGTTTTCGGAGCTTTCGGAGCATCTTGTCTTATGTCTCTCCTTTTACGTCATCATCTTGCTGCATGGCTCCTGGGGCCTGGCGGCTCACCGGCACACAGAGCCTGGCAGCCCAAGCGCCTTCTATATATATATTTTTATTTTACCGGGAGGTCCCGGGGATCAAACCCAGGTCCCTCCATATGGCAGACGGACACCCAACCATTTGAGCCACATCCGCCCCCCAGTTTCCTTTCTTTTTGTTATCATCAGAGTCATCCTGAGATTATGGAGATTTTCCATCTTGCGCCTTTGGTTTCTAGTACATGATACCATCTCCTGATGCCACGCAGTTCCTGGGAGAGAAGGGTACATCACTGGGATTCAGGACAACTTGTCCTGAAATGTCCTCTGTTCATATACTACCAAAATGTATATACTACCACCAGCTGGCAGCTGCTCAGCTCTCTGCTGGGCAGTCTTGAGACTGCTTCTCCAACTTTTTAATCCCATCCTTTGGCAGCATGTCATGTTGTCTCCTGATTTCATCTGTTCACCAGGGGATCAGAGTTCACGCTACCTGATACCAGTCAGCCAGGTTAGCTATTCATATGATGTCTCTGAGCATGGTGGGCGTGATTCAGCTTTCTCCCCCAGCTTTCAGCATGCCTACAGGATAATTTAAGTTGCACTACTTAGGTCTTTAGGATAAACGATAAAACCACTAAGATCCAAAAGATTTCTAGACAACAGCAACTTTGTCCTTCTAAGCAGCTTCGATTAATTTCCAAATTCTGTAGCACTGCAGGACTTCCCCTCCCATTCCTAATTTATTTCTCTGTACTACAGGAGATGCACCGTAGCTTTTCCTTTCTTTCAAGTAATGCATTTTTGTGTAAACATGTTGTTTATGAAAAAGCCTTTTACGGATGCTTTGTGTTGCCTTTGCTCAAGAAATTACATTTTAAAAGAATTCTCTCCATCCTGGCATGTAATGTTTCATTAGCCAACATAACCTTGTTTATTTGCTTTGTAAAATTTTATTTGGGAAAGGAAATCAATTTGCACCCCTGACATGCTGCCAGGTTCCTGTTTATAAGCACACAATAGGCTGCTTGGAGGGGGTAAAACTATATAGTTTATGATTTCAGCATTAAGTATGACACAATCTGTATATGAAACCATAGAGGCAATCATGTTTTCCTGTCCCTGCAGCCACATTTTGCAGTTTAAGCTTTTTATCAGAGCATTATCCCAGAGTGCACAGAGTAAATAGCCCTAATTGTGCTGGGCACTTTAAGTGTGAGGGAGAATTGTCAGCATAAAAGCAGCTCTTTGCTGTGTGTGTGTGTGTTTGAGAAAATACCTTAAGTGACTGACTAGGACCCAGTGTTCTGAAGCTTTAGGTACGTGCCTTCCACTGTCCTTAAGTGCCTCCTGTTGTCCGAGCTCCTGGTCAGCAGGTGGAAGACTGGCAGGACCAGAAGGCCAGCATGCCTGTCAAAGAGGATTCCTCTCCCTCCACTCTACACCCCTAATGGTGATGCCGTGTAGATGGTCTTCTGCTAGACTTGACTCTAATCCCTGCCTCCTTTAAGTACCCTTCGGCTTTTC